>JAAXNX010002578.1:0-13031 GCA_036491905.1 Folsomia manolachei
TTAAGACTAAGACGGATCCATTTTGTGACCACAGTATTAATTTGCATAAGTGTGTTTGGCATCACGAAGTTTTTATCTATGCCAGTTCACAATTAAATATTAAAAAAAAATATTACGACGCATGAAGGATTTAGTCCTGTCGTAGACGAATGGAATTTCGCCACGTCGCCTTTGGTTGTCAGCAAGAAACACAAAGTTTCTCCACTCTGCATTGCATTTCCCTGTTAACCACACAACCCACCACATACTTGGAAAGGCAGAAATAAAAATAAAATGTTGCCACGAAATATCCAATTGTTCATCAATGTTTTTAGTTATTGCACATTTCAAATATTCCAGAACCATTCCGCAGATCTAGTTTCTCAAAAAATATTCTGGAGCACACCTCGAATTGCTGAAAACAGACAATCAGTATAAAAAACTTTATATTTTTGTAAACAGAATAAGCTCAAAATTATGAACTACTCATTATTTACTTACATTTTCATAGATAGCACAACCGTGCTTTGCAATGGGTGGTGGTTATAGTAGCCACCTATACAACAGCTCCGGGTTGAGTGCAAATGCCAGTCTTTGGGGCAAAATGGCACACCTACCTCCTGGTTACCATGTCACAAACGACTATAGTGGAAGTGGCGGCGATCCCCGAGTGATTGTGGAGGTGCTCGACTCTAAAAACCGCGTTGTTAAAGGCGTCATATTTGGAGTTCGGATACAGAAAGGGCATATGACACCTTTTTGGGGGACTTATATCCCCCACGGAGGGTCGCGGAGTAATGTTTTGGATTTATCCTGGATAATAAGAGATGATGGAGTTGTTCTACAGAAATACGGAGCTGGGATGAGAGTTCAGGATCCGAAACTGTTATACAGGTAATAAGTATTGGTTCATTACACTTCATCCATGTTTGTTCTATCAACAAAAGTTGACACACTTCATTCATTCCATCACGAGTTTTGGTACAAACATTATCCTTTCTCAAACTGCGTTCAAAGTCAAGTCTCACGGTCACGGGGGCAGCGATCAAATAAAAACTCGAAATAGTAAAAATCACTTTTGAGAAAAACTGTTGCGTATTTAGTTGATCTCTAGAGTAAGTAATATAATTAAATACTCGCTGGCAAGCAAGCCTCCTGACGCTGTTTGTTGACAATTAAATACAGTAAAACAAGCTTTTATCTAATTTATACAATGAATCCACTTTTGACATTTTTGTTGATATCTGTCTAACCACTAGAGCAAATTGTCGATTTAAGGGAAATCTACTTTGTCCACCCGCTTGATACTGTCAAAAACTGTCAGTTAAACTGTTAATTTTCTTGTTAGATATTTCCATACCAGATAAAACTATTTCGTTCCGCAGATGGGATTATGACAATACAAATCTATATTCTACCCAAGATAAGGCAAAAGAAGAAGCCCGAGCGAGAGAAGCGGAACGCCGTAGACAAAACCAAGAAAACAAGCAAAGGGAAGAAGAAGAAGCTAAACGGAAGGAAACTGAACGCCAAAGACAAGAACAGGAGAAAAAGCAAAAAGAAGAAGCTAGAAGTAAAGAAGCGGAACGAAGTAGACAAGAACAAGAGAAAAGGCAACTAGAAGAAGAAAAGGCTAGAAAAATAGAAGCTGAACGCCGTCGACAAGAGGAAGAAAAACGACGAAAAGAAGAAGAAGAACGACGCCGAAAGGAACAGCTGCTTGCAAAAGCTCGATAGAGACCAATCCGTGCATCCAGAATTTCAGAAGCTCTTCAACAACAAGAACAAAATGAATGGAAGCAAGAACTAAGAAAATCCCAACATGCCCAAGAACTTGGCCCCAAAGAATCATCACCAACAGCTACCCTCGCATCCAGTAACCCGTTACTGGTCCTCCTAGAAAGGCAAGTGAACGAATATTTTCTTGTAGAAGGTGACAAAATAGAGGATCCCGAAATTGGTAAACTAGCCAAAACAGAACTACTTCAAAAAATTAAAAACGAAACCGAGCTATTTTTTGTTATTCGTCAAAACCCGTGCAATTTCAATGCTTCAATATTTTGAGCCATATAGTAGCAAATACCGGACTACCCACCAACATTTTAGCAGCATTTATTAATGCGTTTGACACAATTCGACAAGATTATTTAGATCTCCCAGAAGAAGAAAAGTTTGAAAGTCTTTGAAAGACTTTGAAAGAGATCCCGAGGTATCCTACGAGATGTCAATGGTTATGAACAGGGTTACTGGGACATGGAAATTAAGAGTCAGGTACACAAAACTTGCTGAGCTCAAAAAAATCTTATTTGATGAAGAAGAACCTCCCAGAAGATTCTGCATTCACATCATCTATCCCATTCGAGACGAACATAACTTTCCAGACAATCCGGATACTTGGCCCTTATTCTCAGCTTTTATAGGACAGCAAGATCCCCTAGCCAGATCAGAATTCGTCCGCCTTTTCTGTGAAGAAAAAGTTCCTAAAATGAAATACCCTGAAATTGATCCTTCTCATCGGCACAACTTTCTGGAGTTGTTGTACAACATTGTATTCCAAGACAGGGACAACAACAACTTCAACAGGAGCACGGAAGTAATTCAATTCTTCCTGGAAACGGCGGAATATCTCCAACAACTCCATAACGCCCAATCAGATGTTGACATCATTGGTGAATCCTGGACCCTGAAGTTCATCTTAAAGCTGTTATCCCACAACACCATTCGAAGAGCTTGGAATCCTATTCAACACGAATTTCTAAAGTTTTGTCTAAACACCGGCCAGACAATCAATAACGACATGATGAGCTACATTTGCGAAGGGTTCAGCATCCTTCCGGCATTGGGTCCAAATATTGAGGCACCAGAAATTCAAGGACATACAGAAACAATGGCAAGTCTCCTTCTAAAAGCCAGCATTCGTTTGAATGGGAATGTTAATTGGAAAGAGGATCCAGACTTCCTAGTGTTGACTTTTCTTAGAGGAAGCCATAGAGTCAACCTGACAGCTAGGAAGACCCTTCTTAAATGTGCCGCTGTTTTGAATGGATACTTGACCAAAATTTCTAGCAACACTTTAAACAAATTCTACTCTTGGTTTGATGATAGTGGAATGGAAGACTTTACTCTGACCGGTCAAGTAATGCAACTGTACGGCATACTATTGGAAGCCCATAACTTTTCTGGATTTGCTGCAAATGATGCGAAATGGCTGGTTAAGCATGGAGGCACATTTTGCGAAAAATTATTGAAGGCATTAATTGACACTGAAGTCGAAAATACTCAGGATGTTATGATTAAAACTCTCAAAACATACGGACTTTTAATCAAGCGCGGATATGTTGCAGATAATGAAGTACATCAGAAAGTTTTGGACTATGCTTTGAATTTAGAAGAACTCCACGACGCTAGTGGACCATCAACTGTCTTTAATATTTTCAAGCAAGATAATTTGTCAAAATTTATCTTTCCCAATATCCCGAGGATATTTGTATTTGCGAACAAATTTGAAATTGCTACGCACCCGACACCATTATCCGCGGTAGACCTGTTATGCTACTTGTGGCAAGATAACAAAAATGATCCATACAACCCAGGAGATGTCCTACTCCTGCTAAACAAAATTCTAGATGCAGAAGACCAGCTTTCTTCCAACTTAAATGATACCGTTTCTGCTGTTACTAGATTGTCGAATCTGCTTGTTATGAATACGGAAATAGATCCGCTGTTTTTGGACCACGGGCTGCCCAACAAATTGCAAGATTTCGCTTTGAAGGCCATTAAGGATCTCCGAATTCAGGTTACAAAAGCCAACAGCAAACCAGATATTACTGCCGCATTTCTTCAAGATACGAAAATTCTCAATTATGTGACATCAGTTGAACAAATGATTGCAGATGTATCCCAAATGCTTTTGGAATGTCAAAAGGGAAATTCATCCTCACCAGCATCAACAACTGCACAGGAATTCATATTCCTACAAAATGTGTTAATGCTCCTCCTTACTCGGATGAGTGAAGTCGAAGGTACACTTTTACTGCCATTATCCCAAGTCATTAATCTAGGCATAAGCCTTGGATTAGTCTCTCAATCCGCAGAACTAATCCTCCGTTTACTAGCAATCATGAAAGAAAACCAAAATCTGGAATTGATTCAGGAATTTAAATTACAAATCCTTACCAAAGAGATGCTAACAATAGCCAGAACCCAGATGGTGTCTGCTTTGGCCACATCGCAGCATGAAACGTACCAAATTTTACTTCGACTGCTACTTCCTTTTGCAAATCCAGCCGATGACCCCGACTTCCGGCCGAATACTCCTACCATACCACTTTCAGAAATTATGGAAGCAGTTGACAATATATCTTCCGAATGGATTGATCCGGAAACTGCAGCGGAGATCCAAGAATTTTTCGTCAGCCTCATTACAAAATTGGACAACCCTTCAAAAGAAACGCCGCAGAAATTAGAATGCGTCCTTAATTTTGTAAACAAAATTTCCATGAATGATTTGAGAATCAAAATTAACCCGGTAATTATCCGTATAATGGGAACTGCGGCCCGGAATTCCAGCGCAAATCTTGAACACCCTACCCTTGAAAAAATCAAAATATTTTGCATCGAAACCCTGCAACAATATTTTCGTTCCAGAAGTTTTTATGAGTCCATGCATTATGAATATTTTCGACAGGAAGTTGCCCAAATTCTTATATTATTTGCAGAAATTCCTGAACTAGCTACCCACCTGAATTTCAAGTTGCACCTTTATTCCTGCACTCCGATTGACGGCTTAGCCCTTCCTACAAACGAAAGTTCGGAATCCTTCTACAGCCAAATTTTGGCCACAGATTTTTTACAGGACACCAATAGCTACGAATCACTACCAAATACTCCACTTCATCTTGGCACACATTGGTTTTTCCAATGGGCAAAATTTGATATTTCAGATGCCGAGAAGTTCTTGAAATTTGGATGCTTATCCGGTCCTTCGCTTATGGTGCCAGAATCTGTTGTCATTTTGGGTTGCTGCACATTAGCGGAATTCTATTTCTCATTAGGAGATTTCTTGACTGGGGAAGAGTGGCACGTCAAGGGGCTGAAACGCGTGTTAAATTTAGAAGATGTAGATGGTGAGTGTCTATTTTGTATATTTCTTGATAATACACTAAGCTTAGAGTCAAGACATCACTTCCAATTTCAGAACTATTGGACTTCAATGCAATTTTGAGCTCAAATGAAGTTCTTGGATTACCTTCTGCCTGGCTGCTGATCCATCGTTCGTATGTTTTGGTTAAATATGTCGGCGATATAAAAACTGCCATGTCAATCCTTGATCACCCTTCAATTACTGAATTGGATAATGAATCAATTTCTGAACTAAGTCAATTCAGAACAATTGTCCAGTTTTCACTGAAAATTAGCAGGGCACTGAACGAAGAACAAGATGATGGAAATGAAGAAGACTCTGTAATCTCGGAGCTTGAAACGACGAGTGAGCTTTGTCACAACAAAATAATGCAACTCAAGACGATGCTGGAGCCACTTGGAGAAGATCTTGGTATGTTATTCAAGATACAAATAAAAATGAATACAAAAAAATGGTGACACGCATTAATTAATTTCAGACAATCACATGGAACTTATCTGCAGTAAATTGGGTTCAGCATTGATACAAGGAGACCACGCGCAGAATTTTTCAACCGTCAAACTTTTGACTGACTTGTGCATTTCATTTGGGGAGTGGTATGATTGCAATGTGGTGGCAACGTTTCCTGCTACCTTATGGGTACAGCAGCTCATAAAATCAGAATTGCTGTGCAGACTATCCCAACGCTTGCAGACTAAAGAAGAGAATGATGGCGGCTCACAAACAACCGAATTTGAGAGTGTTGAAAGAAACATTGCAACGCTTTTTGATTCACTCCTGGCATTTCATAGCAATGCCATTCACAATGAGTCCCTAGAGAAGTATGTTTTTCTCAAATGCCTGCACGAGACAATCCGAAAAATGTTTGAACTTGAAATTGACAACGATGGTTAGTTAAATTTAAATTGTGATCGCATACATTAGTCCCATAAATTTACAATCTTCATGTATTCCAGACGCTGCTCGAACCTGGTATTTTGTCATAGTCCTTCTTCATCAAACCTTTTCTACAGAGAACTTTCAAACCTTCCAATCTCTCCAAGAAATTTTTAAATTTTGGTTATCCGAGAAGCTAAATTTGAATCAAGCTACTATCGACGACAATCAAGAAATTGTTGGCACATTACACGAAGAATTGTTTAGTAGCGACTTCCTTCTAGAAGCAGATAGCTGCCTACTTCTCATTGACCTTTTCAAGCCAACGCCTCAAAGTTCAGCACCATTATCTCTCCAAGAATTTGTCAACTTTTTTCAAAATGAAAAAGACACAAACCTTGACTATGTCCATTGCATTAAGAACTCTATGCACTCCACTAATCATCACGAGGAGGAATCCGAATTTAACATCGCCCAGCCACAAGATATGATAGATGTCAATCTCTTGGAAATGCAATGGAACAAGATCCTTCAATTGGTTGCCGCTCCATTCCTGCAAAACGAAGCAAATCTTAACGATCCAAAAACTAGACGTCTCCTCTTCATACATGCCAATTGCCAACAGCTATTTCCCCACCTTATTTCACCCCAATTTCCGGAATGGGATTGCTCGCAGTTGATCCAGTTACTGAAAATCATGGAACAAAAACTATCTTCAGATGGTAATCCCACCGACTGTCTAGTTAACATTGCCCAGGCTGTTACAGCCCTTTATAGTTTTCGTGAGACGCCTGGACACGTTCTAGAAAAATTGGAGGCTTCCGATAGCGTTTCTTCATGGCCCGACATCATTTGTGACCAGCACACTTCTCAAATTGTGCCTGGAGATGTAATGCCACTTGAAGATTTTTGTGCCGCATTACAATCTTCAAATGACCCCACTGTTGTTTGTCGTCTGACAGAAATGCTGGACATATTAACCAACTTGGTAGATCTTGAATGGTCCCGCGAAGAAATCGGAAAATGGGCCAGTAATTCTAGCAACATACAAAACTCATCACCCTCAAAAATCATTTCCGTTTTATCACAAGCAGTTAAAATTCATTGCAACTACAAACCTCGAGATGCCCAATTTGTTTCTTTTTTTACCCTCTTGCTTAAGAACTCATCCATTGGTGGCCGTCTCGCCCGTATTTCTACTGGAGAAGGAAAATCCGTTATAGTTGCTATGATCGCAGCATATAAAGCCTTACAAGGACATACCGTCGACATTGTCACAAGCTCCCCAATTTTGGCACAACGTGACGCCTCAGAGTTTACCGACTTCTACAAGATCCTTGGCATCAGCGTCGACAGCGTCCGGGATGACAATCCGCAGACAACCAAAGGAGTTCCGAGACGATGTTATGCTGCTCAAGTACTTTACTCTGACTCATCCTCTCTCCAAGGAGATGTTTTACGACATGAATTTTCGCTCCTTAACACCAGAGGTCAAAGAGGCTTTGATGTCGTCATTGTTGATGAAGTCGACTGTATGCTAATTGATCAAGGAGGTCATTCTACCCGATTGGTAGATAAAATGCCGGGAATGGAGCAAATGGAGGCCGTTTTTGTATCAATTTGGGCGCATATGGAAGCTACCACTGGAGCCGTCCTCACACTTCCAGATAACAAACAGTACAACATGTCAGAGATAAAGGATACCCACGGATGGTTGGATGGCGTCGGGGCAGTAGCTAACAGAACTTTGAGTTTACAGATGATATCTGAATTTGCTATTAATGCCGGCAACAGAGAGAAAGCGGACAATAAAACAAAGGAAGCTGTGGCCTTGTTAATTCAGGAAAAAGCAATTTCCTTAGAGGCAACACGAGAGTTTTTGAGAACCAATGTAGCCAAGTTGCTCAAAGATGGAGAAAGTATTGAGCCAGGGAAGCACGACTGGATTATTAACGAGGTTATTGATGCCAGGTGGATGACAGGTGCAGAAAATATTTTATTAAGATATTAATAAATAAATAATAACCTGATCCTTTTCTGTCCATTCAGATAACAACGCTAACCGGATTAACGTTTTGGAAAAAATGCTTAACGCAGAAATCAAAATATATTCAATCGACGTTACAAGTGGAACGTTGTCTTTAAGCCCAGAGTTCCATGAAGAGACCGATAACATCGAAAAAAATTGCTACACTAAAAGCTACAAATTTTTTTACATGTCAAACAAACTTCTCAAACTTGTCCACATTGACGACTATGCAACCTTCGTGAAATCCACGGTTTCAGCAAAAGTTCGGGACACCTTTGAATTTTCATCCCCATCCTACTTACCAGTTGAAGAAGATAACAGCTCCAAGATAAAGTTACCCCATCATTTGGCCCCACTATTCAAGGCAAAGCTCTCCAAATGGATTGACTCCGCCTTAACGGCTGCCGTTAAAGTTCTCCAGAATCGGGATTACCTTATCAAAAAAGATTTCGAAGGTACCACCCGTGTCGTTCCGATTGACTTTGAAAGCACCGGAGTTCTCCAAGAAGGCACCGTTTGGAGTGATGGACTCCACCAGTTCTTGCAATTGAAGCATAATCTAGCTTTAGTCCCAGAAAACTTGGCAACCAATTTTATATCAAATATGTCATATTTCAAAAGGTATGTAGGCAACATCTACGGATTAACGGGAACATTGGGATCCGATGCAGAAAAGAAGCTGCTTTCCTCCATCTACAATGTTGACACCATTGATATTCCGACATTCAAGAGAAAGCAATTAGAGCTTTATACAGACATTATTACACCATCTACAGACCACTGGCTATCAGCCATTGCTACCACAGTTCTCCTTCATACTAGAAGCCGAGCTGTACTCATAATATGTCGAAGTATTTCCGACGTTAACAATATCGAAGGATATCTAAACGCTCATGTCGGCCCAGTTGCAAAAGACATTTCCAAATATACCCGAAGTGATGTCGGCTCAGAGACGGAAGTTACAAAGAAAAAACTAAAACAAGGTGGAGTTGTCATTGCTACTAATTTAGCGGGACGAGGAACAGATATTAAGCTATCTGAGGAAGTCGTCGCAAATGGAGGTCTCCACGTTTGTATTACCTTCCTTCCCACAAACTTAAGAGTTGAAGAGCAAGCTGCAGGCCGAGCAGCCAGGCAAGGTCAACCTGGCAGTAGCCAGTTGATTCTGAATGCAGAAGTAGATTTGGTTGAGTTCTTCTCCTTATTGAAGGATCCTTCCAACCCTTCTCCGGAAGAGGTCAAAGCTTTGCGAGACGACGACGAATTCCACCGGATCCAGAGTGTAGAAAAGGACACCATCCCCGCGCTAATAAGACAAGAATCCGCGTTCTCAACCTACTGTAGAATGAGAGCTAGCGTCAAGGCTTCTCTTGCCAAAGACGATATTGTTACCTTACCTTCAACCGATGAAAAATGGGGTATCATGTTGGACATTGCTAATATTAACGCCACGGCGACATCCTCTCCCTCCACCTTTTCTACGGCATGTGACCATTTCCTCCAAACTTTGGAATGGGTTGATAATCCTAATCCTTACTACCACATACTACGCGGGAACGAGGAAAACTGTAAAGATAAATATGACGAGGCCATCGCCTGGTTTGACCTGGCCATTTCAAAAGATGGCGCTTTCGTCGCGAACGCCCACTACTACAAGGCCTACTCAGTTATTAATCAATTTAAGGATGATGATTACAAAGAAAAGGCAGGAGAATGTTTGAAAGCAACTGCCAATTTGGTTGGCAACGTGATTATGCCTACTTTACTAATGATGCATAACATGGGATCGGAAAGAGATCAAGAAGGGAATGTTAGAAAATTTGAGGAATTGGAGTCCAACGGGAAAAAAATTGTTCAGTACCAAGACTCGGATAGTGCTTTCACAAAGCAAATTGCGAATAAAATAAGCATCTTCCAAATTCAGTTGAACAGTATACAAGACGCCATGGAGAAGATGGGAGAAATTGAAGTGGTCGAAGCTGAGATGATGGGAATTGAAAATTATTTCGAGGAAAAAGGCGTCTCTCCACCAAAAGAAGAAATTAACGAATTTAGAGCAATGGGATTATGTGCGTTTATTAAAGGTACGTGCAATTTTGAAGAGTTTGCATTATTTTAAGAAACTCCTACATAATTTAATTGCAGTTGTGAAGAAGCCTCCGCCATGGTACGCTGTTCTGGTTGTTGTATTGATGGGTGTGGTTCAAGCTGTTGCCGGTGCGGCACTAGCCATATTATCTGGTGGCGCTTTTGGTACAGGATTAATTGCTGACGGTGTTGGTGACATGGTTAAAGGGATTAAGGTATGCTTCAAAATAGTTTTATAGCTGGTCACCCATTCGAAAATTAAATCAAATTAAATAATGAAGGCGGCCATAAACGGGGAATACATCAGCCTCACGGAATTCTTCAAAGAGAAAGCAATTTCTTTGGCAATATCTGCAGTTGCTGCAGTGGCAGGCGCGTTTTTATCTTCGGCAGCTGGAGCTATAAAAACGTTCGCAGTGAATACGGCAACAAAATTTGCAAATACGGGATTTGGCAAATTGGCCATAAGTTTGGGTAATTCAGTAAAAGATTGGGCAAGTGGCTTTGGAACGGCGGCCAAAGATTGGGCCATGAAGGCTGGTAAGAGAAATATTTACCTGGAATTGCACATTTCTAAATGGATTATTAATTATATTCATCCCTTAATGGGTTATTTGCCTTCAGGTGATTGGTTCGTTAAAATGGGTTCATCCGCTCACAGCTCAATGTCCAGTTTCATGTCGAAAATGGCGGAAAGCGGAAAAAATTTCGCATCAATGTTGAAATTAGACAAAGCCTGGGACTACTTGAAGAAAGGATACACCTACGTCAGTAACAAGGTTCAGTCTGGCTACGAAAAAATAAAAAACGCATTTTCATCCATGCTCACTGCTGACCAAAAAGACCAACTAAAAATGGCTTCAAAGCTAATTGGCTACGAACTCGGTAAAACCGGGCTAATGGAAGGAATGCAGTACGTAATAGACAAAGCTGTCTTGGAACCCTTGACCGCAGCAATCCAAGCAAAACTTGAGAAACAGCTGGTTTCCGATATAACCCGCCATTTACGAGAACCACAGTGCATTGAAACAATTCAAGAATTTCTTAAACCAGCAACAAATAAGACGAGCTACGACCCACTTTGGACACAAGCACAAATTGAGGGGAATCAAGCCGCGTCAAATTTTTCAACGGATGAATCCGATGCCGCCAAGTATACAATGGATGCCCTAAATAAATTTTCCGAAGAAACCAAAAGGATCATGTGCGACGAAAAGAATAAAGGTGGACATCGCAATATTATTGCGACCGTTGTATCCGTTTCGGTCACACTTGCACTGGAATCCGCTAAATTTGGAGTGGTCGTGGATAAGTTGGTTAACTATTTACCGTCAGTCATGCAACAATTCCAGGTTGGGTTACAAAAGAAAATAACAGATCGCAAAACACCAACTCAAACATCAACCCAGGAGCCATACTGCCAAACGACTAAAGGATGTCTGGACCTGGATGTCTTAGTCATCTCTGTGGCTAACTCTATGGCCGAAATTATGGCTGTTAATATGGTTTCCGTCATAGAATCCGGGATACTTAGCCCTCCTTTTGCTTTCGGTGCGGAAAAATTAGCCACGCTGCTCAACCCTATTAAACAGGAAGATGTTCTCAAAGATATTGAAAGGTATAACTACGGAAAAGGAGGCCGAACTAATGACGCTTCCATATGGAACCTGGTGACTAAAAAGGATGCACCAATGGAGATGTCTGACAGCGATAAAATGCCAATCCAACGCAAAGATGGGATTAACATGGACCCCAGGAATCCTCTGAGTAGAAAAAATGCTTTCAATTTCGACGGTAGGAAAGGACTCGACCGAAAAGATGCTTTCAATATATGTACCCTTGACAGAAAAAATGCTATGAGAGGTGAATTGGGACAAATTTCTGGCACTCTAGGTCGACCAATCCAAGTAATTGTACTACATGACGCACTAATTAACTTAGAATTTACAATTAATATCTCTAATTGCACAGGTGTACACCTCCAACAATTCCGGGACTTCCTTGGAGTTTGAATATTCTATTGGTAACCTTAAGAATGGATCTAGTCAACCCTTGAAACTGTTTACATCCGATGGAATAACATTTGATCCTTTAATTGTCGATGAAAAGACAGGAAATCAAAGAATTCTACCATTATCCACCACCTCCAACAACAGCAGCCTCTTCACTTCATCCATCTTTGGATTGGCTTCAATTGAGAATATTTCTCAAACCAAAATGTCCAATTTGATGTACGACATGAGATGTAAATCCTACAACAACCATGGCACAGCTGGTTATGGAGTTAGAAATATGAGGATGCTTAATAGAATTTGATTTATTTTCGTGCAATATTAATTTAATTACTTAAGAATTTAATCATAACATATTGCCAAACAATTTCAAACTACATTATTTATATTCAGCTGTATACAATTTTAAGTTGACTGCGTCAAAATCTTGTTGGGATTGACTAAATTTGTAGAAATAAAACTAAAATAAATTAATTTCTGAAAACGAATTCAATTATGTAACAACTGTCAAATTCAAATAATAAGAAATATAAAAATCATCTGACTACAAAAAAGGCAATAACTCCGTTAAATTCCCTTGATGTCTAGCAATTTATATCACTTTTACAGAATGAAAAGAAGGAATCCAATCATTTATTTTATTTTATAGACTTTGAACAGTAATCGCAAGAATCATAAGAGTTCAACAATCTTTCTCAATCTCTAAATTGTTCTTGTTTTGTACCTTTCGTGTTACAAAATCTTGCTGCAGTTAATCAATTTGTTGGATACAATGTCAAATAACAGCAGATGCTCCTTTTATTGGAACACAAAAGCACTTGTATTTTGTTTTGTCACGTTATAAAGCAGTTTACAGCAAATAAAACCTCCAGTGCAGCATCATATAGCCCGAGCCAGAGTGTAC
>JAAXNX010002579.1:0-13029 GCA_036491905.1 Folsomia manolachei
GCTACGTTTATCCGATTTGGAAATTTAGACCACTGAAATGATGTGCTCCTGATGTGAAACACTCTTTGTTTGAAAGTACATTTTGCCCCAAATCATATTTCGAGCAATAATTGCAAAATATTGCAATATTTGCATTTCTTGCATTGTTTGCAACTTGCAGTGAGAATTTGATTTCTTGCCCCTGTTATTTTGTATGGATACCTGTATAATGATTGACTTGAGGCAAGGCTACAATCGTGCAAATACTGTGTATCAAGCTTTGTATTGTGTAGTTTATAAGTCACCTGTCTCTAATTACAAAAGTCAATTACATATGTCAATTACATTATGTCAAATACGATTGGAAACTGTCATAGACTCTCCTTTTTTATGCTTTTCCATTATCGCTTCACTGCGTCGAGCTTTTGTTTTGGTCTGATATGTAACCATTATAGCATGTCAGTTGCGGATTAGGTATTTGGTGCACCATTGCAAAACTATCATATCACTATTTTCTAGATATGAAACACGTTATTTGTAAAAAAAAATTCATTCAATGCAATGAATTGGGATTTCGTTATTTTCGTTTGTTGATGCCAAAAAAAACAATTTTATTTCTCATTACAGATTCTGCCGACGGTGAGGTTTTTGTAATGCAATAATATCTAAAATGGAAGAAGAAAAGCCAGTCTTTTGTCTTGAGCATTGCAAAGGAAAGAAAATATTTGGGTTAAAAATTCCAAATCAATGTTCACATTGCGGAGAAGATTTGACGAATTGTGAGCTGCAGATGCCTCCATTCAGGTAACCGATATTTTGCATGAAACTTTTACCCGTGTTGAACCTAATAATTGTGTCACTATTCAACCAACTCTGTGTAGAGTTCCTTCCCCATTTTATGATGCAAGAGATAGTCCATGTTCAATTGTTTTGAAACCAACTAAGGGAGATTTTCTAACGTGAGATTTTTTTAATGAAAAATAACACTGCTGAGGAGTATTTCTTGGTTGATACACAAAAAAATTTCAGGGATTATAAAAAGGCTGATAATCTGCACCTGGGAATTGTTTCCTCCCACGGAATCGTCCATGAATTTGATATGGAGGGATTACGTAACAATAACAGTTTTAGTTGGACACGATGTCTCACAATTAAAAATTTTCATCATAATATGGATACAAATTCTTGGTCTCAATATTGGGATTTTACACTGAATGTTGTAGCTGGCCAAGAAAATTGGAAAAGGACGAGGTTAAAATTCCCTTTTCTTTGTTTCTGCAAGAGTTTTTAAAATTATTTTTTCTTGAGCAGGTATGATGAAGACAGAAACAATTGTTTCTCATTCGTCCTTGCCTTCCTTCGTGCCCTCCAGTCTCCAGATCTAAGTCATTATGCCAAGGACCGTCGAATTTTTTGTGAAAAGTACATTCTACCCAAGACTGCATTTGCTGCGAAATACATTACTCTTTATAGGAACCTATTAAATGCGCAATGAAATTGTCTGACTAGCTTCCACTATCTGTAGTATTTTGTGTATTTCTAATCTAAAGTCTGTCTAATTATTGTGCATTATAAAGATAACAATGAACTGTTTGACAGCTATTAAGTTAAATTATGAGTATTTTCAGTTAATTTCTATAAACTTGATTGATCTTATTCGGCCTGTGCATCCAAAAAATTTGTATCCAAAATGTCAAATTGGCGAAATCGTATCAAAAAAATGAATATTTTACTTGGGTAAACCGTTTTTTATGTATTTTAAAACGACGCGTCGTTTTTATTTCCGAGTCATTTCGAAACCCATTTTTCTTACTACATGATTGATTTCAGATGCAAGAAATGAGAATCCAAGGCTTTAAAATTAAATATCACGTTGCAGAATAATTTCAAAGATCCTTTGGACATTGGATTACGGATCAGGGAAGTTACATAATATGACTTATGTTAATTTAACATAATTTAATCTACAAGTAAAAGGGACTCGATTCAGACTATCATATCATATCATACGTATTAGAAAGGACGTAATAGTTACAAGTACTCTAACGAAACCAATTATAGAATAACAACTAAATTTGGACACAAAGTTAGAATAAATACACGCACTGAATGGAAAATGATTAACCCATATTTTGGTACTATGTTGCAAAGTATTCGAAATTAGTTATGTAATAAAATGGAGAAAGTTGGTTCATGAGTAAATAGATGAAAGAGTCACAGGTACAATGCTGTTTCTGAGTAGATTTTACATTGGAGGTAGTACTTGTATAGTTTTACCTCAATAAATGGAAAACATTTCACATAAATAGAAATCTTGTCTGTGTGAAATTATTTTGAAAGTACAATCATGCAGTCTCTGATATACAACTAGCGAGAACCTTTGGGATATTAAGGCACACCAATAAATAATAGTTCGCAGCTGATTATAATTTCATTGTCTATGTTCACCTTATACTAATATTTAACTAAAAATGTACAGAAGCATTTACTGCATGGTAAATTTCTTGAATAAGGAGTACGCCATGTCATACAACCCACCTCTATTTAAGGTGGTTCAGAAGTAAAATAACGTCAGCAAAGACTAAATTATCACCGCATGCCATAATTTATTGTTATATGCTTCTTCTGGCACGTTGTTCTCCCCTCGATGACCAAGGAAGCGAGTATTGCCTCGGTAATGGGCCACCTACATTTCCCTCCATATAACGAAATACAGGGAACCACCATATCTTTGCTAAAAAGTTTGTGGTGAAACCATTTTGACCATTCTGGACCTAGTAACAAAAATCATTGTAAATAAACAACCCTTTTAAAATATGACATAAATAAATTCCACTCACTTTAAGCTGTGGGTTATTTGCCAGAGTATGGTAAATCCAGAAAAGCCTTGTGGCAACATAGTAGGCCACTAAGACATCAACTGTATAGTGTCCTCGTGATATCAACATCATTACAATTCCGATACAACTTGTTATCCAAGAAGCCCAATGGAGGTACCACAATTTTCTTGGAGTGTCTAAACATTACAAAATTGGTAAATTAAAAGTCGGACACGAAAGCTTAGTTCATTTTATATAAACAATATTTTGCAAAGCTATATTTCTTTACTTACATTCCTGGATAAATAAATAGGCTATCACTAAAATCACCGTGTGACCAGAGTACCTGATAAATCAACAAATGCATGCCGTTCAATTTTCGTTACATTTTATGCTCATTATTTCATGTCATGGTAAAGTAAGTCATACTCACATATAGTCGCCACAATACGTGTGTTGACCATTTATGGAAAGGCCAAACCCACTAACGAGTTTGATCACTCGATGAAGAATTTCCAGAACTGAAGTTGAATTTGATTTTGGACTACACACATAGGTATAGGATGCTACTGGTAGAACAGTCACATATATAGTAATTGACCGCATTAGATACAGGCACGCTAAAATGAGAAAAACTCGGCGAAGCACAATCCATCTAGAAAATTGTAATGTTAAATTAATATTATTTTATTTTATGTAAAATTTGGCAAAGTTTTGTAATGACAACAATTTGAAGGCATTAAAAATCTTTTAAAAAACGTGAGACTCGCCAATTCATTGCTTTCACCCGACCCTTAACAATCTACTGAAAATTTGGTGTGGGCAGTTGAGTAGTTGCATTGAATTGGCCAGCTTTTTCATGCCTCAGATTCATATAATAAAGACATTGAACCTATGGCGATGGAGTAGCATGACAACTGCTGTAGCTAGAGTCGAACAAGCGACCAATATGTCGCTCACGGCAAGCGCCCAATCTTGGGGCTCAATACTATCAAAGTATAATGTCTGGAAGTGGTTTGTGAATCAGACGGTCCTCAATGCGATCATTTGGAACACGTTCATGAGTTAATGCTAGTGAAAGGGTGGCTGCAATACAACAAAAGAAAGTTGATACCTTGAGTTTTAAATGTGTTCTATCAATAAACCGTATTTCATTTTTTGTAACCAAAATTGGAGCTTACCCAGCACAAAGTTACAGCATAGAGCAACAAATGCAATAACAGTCTTTCTTTTCTCCTTTGGGTATCGTGCCTATAAAAATAAAAACATTTTTTTTACTCAAATCAAGGGCATTTACTTTCATGTTCTCAGCTATTTAAAATGTTAAGTACAGTATATAAAACCACCTTATTAAGGGTTACGACAGACTGGTCAGAGGGGATATCAATTCGCACTGCAGTCCTTCCTCGTTTTCCATCCTGAAACACAGAATTCGATTCATTTTTTACATTAACAATCACTTAAACATGAGATAAATGTCAATCAATTACGGAAGAAGTAGGAGACTCCAGCTCATTTCCAATATCCCCATCATGATCAATCCAGCCATTTTCGCACTCTTGTAGGAGCGGTTGGCTGAAACATGCAATATTTTCATTACATTGGATTCAAAATTTTGGGACTCAAACCCATAAGCAACGAACATGAACAATTGTAAGAAAAATTAAGATGATTCAAATTTACCGTTGATACAACAAGTCGCCACTATTTGTTGACATCGGACTTGAACTATTTGAGTATGCTTGAGTGGTGGTGGTCGTAGTGGTGCCGTTTAGGTTGGTGACTTTTCCGCTTCCGTGATTACTAATAATTACGATAGTCTCTGTAGGTGAAAGTCGGGCTGCAGGGGTTTGACTATTACTATTGGGAGTTGTCAGTGTATTATTGTTTCCGGAAGAGTTTCTGTATCTATTTGCAGAATTACGAATCCGTGCACCTCGTCCTGTCTCATCCAAAGATCGTTGAGTGTCCAAAGATCGCTGAGTGTCAAGTGTAGTGGGGGAAGACAACGTTCTACCGCCCAGGCCAAGATTGGGTCTGTTTCTCGCAGCGTTATTACTCTCAACTGACACTTGACTCCCACTGAAAACTTGGTCACTGTCAAGAACACTTCCTCCAGACGAGATCCCACTGTTACTGTTACTATTACTTTCACTGTTGTGCCGACTACTATTGCTATTATTAACTAAGGAGTGCAAATCCCCGCCACCACTGTTATGGACAATTCTTCCACCAGTAGATCCACCGGTTATTATAGCTCCAGAAGACGAGGGTTCAGAAAAGGATCCATAGTCAGTTTTGTCTGAGAGAACCACCATTCTGCAAAGAATTTAATTGATTCATTAAATCGTTTTAAACACACCGTCGCACATACAGGTAGACACTTGCATGAATTTATTAATACACCCTTTTCAAGCTGTACGCCGCACATCTATACTATGCGGACAAAATGCATGCAACTACATATATGCCCACATGGTCGTAAACATTATTCATATCCTTCTAACCTTATTGCATAAAGTCCAAGACATTATCACTCAATGTCTATACTTGAGTTAAAATACCAATACACTTGTGTTACAGGATTTTACTCGTCAGATTACGATTGATGATATTCAATGCAAATGAATGAAAGGATACAAGTAATCTAATTGCAGCCACCTCCCAAATCAGACACATCTAATAATCCCAAATCATTTTGGCAAAATCCGAATAAATTTCCTAATGTATAATAATTTACAGTACACATATCAATTACATACACTCAATTCAAAATTCGACAGCCTTGCTGTAACAAAATTAATTCAATTAGAGAGAGAGAAAGCATCATTGTTGAATTACTTGAATGTAAACCCCAATCAGTCCCGGTGAAGTAAGATTTTCCGAATAATTTTCTTTGATTTAACTAAAAATTAAACGTGATTTGACGACTACGAGTTATATGCAGCACTATAAAACTATACAAATTAAGTTACTGAAGGAAACACAATCACTAGTTAAGGGATGATCGATAGACCAGTTGAATCGTAGTCGTGGTCAATATGGTCACTACATAAAAATATTTCACGAGGAACTTATCAGTCACGCCTTTTCAGAGTATGCTTATTCAAACAATGAAACCAACGATAACCAAACCGACAGTTGGTTGGTTGGAATTGTACTCAGAATCAGGACTATATAATCGCTATACGATAACACTAACAAACAAACAAGTCTTGCTTAATAAGTTAACTCTGCCTTGGTCCAACGCAATACCGGACTGCGTATGAAATTTGTCAGTTAGTGAATAGAACAGAGGAATCCCGATCTCTGGATAAGATTATTGAGTTTACTCTCAACAAAGTAGACACAAATTCAGACTTAATAAAAATAGCAAATTCAATTGCAACTCATATGTCGGCGGAACTTGCTAACCCATTCGTCCTTCTAAACTGCTCGCTGAGCAAGTCCATCCATTACCATTACAAAGTCACCATTCAAACACAAATAATAAGAGTTATTCCCCTTTTATCTCGATGATTACATAAATCTATGAACATGGGACTAGAGTGAATGAGTCAGTCAGTAAAATGTAAACCCTATAATCCTCTTGAATTACGACGCGACAGGCAACTATTTTCCTTTGAAGTGATGCAGATTACGGAGATTCCAACTACTACTGACTGAAAATGCTTCTGCACAATTACCAGCAAAGTTATTCCAGGCCAAAGTGGATTACTATACGATAACGAAATCAAAGTTACAACGAGATGTTTGAGCAGTAGCAGTGATGACGACGATTGTTCCATTCAGCAACTTTTAACACAAGCAAGATATGGAGAAATAACAACATAATTTAACCTAACCATAGTTAACAGAGGTCAATGAGTCATACATTCTATTACATGTTTTTGAGTCACAATTTACCACTGATTAAAAATGATTAACGTACGTATACAAAGACATCTTCCAGTACGGAAAGGACTTTGTCTTGTATGCTACCCAAATTTATGACCCCTGTCTTTTTTAGAACATGTGAATTGTAAAATTGAGTATTATCTGGAATGATGAAATTCGGCGTTGGAAAATTTTTGAGATCATTGGGTAGATAAGTGAACTCATGAATGGATTCTTATCTAGCTTGTACAAAATCCAGTTAAATATTTCCGTGTGCGAAGCACACTTTGCGTATTATTAAATTTGTTCTGTTGACGTAAAATATATGCATAACAGTACAAGCAGTTATTTAGAATAGAATAATAAATAAGCAATGCATATATGTACAAAACGAAATCGTGCCATTCAACTGAAGAGATACTCAATTAGCACAATGAATCAACATAAAACAGAAGATACTTTTTTTTAGCAAGGCTGACTGACTGCATGAAATGCAGATATACTGCTGGACTGCTTTAGGACATGTGAATTGCATGTGAATTTCATGAAATCATATGGAATGGACCTAGAGACCGAGAAATGTCAGGTAAGGTAAAATAAAAATGTCATCCATTGCTAAAGTCTTTGATTTTGCTTTTCGCTCATATTTTGTCACTTGATTTCTAATCTACTTACAGCAAGAAATGAATAAAATCACTAAAAATAACTTTATCCAGATTAGCAAAGCGTTGAAAATTTTATATTATGGACAATTGCTCCAATAGTCACCAGTAAAAAAATGTTGAAAGGTGACATAAAAATGAATTATTCATGCATGATTAGTGGTAGTAAGTATAGGTCCATGAGTATGTGTGGTTTTGTAAAATAACTCCATCCATTGTGATGGTCTGTCACAGTGCTATTTCCATTAAAAAATGCAAGTTTTCCACGGTTTTGTTTTCCTCTTACCAGCTCAAAATAAGGATAGGAACTGAAAGAAGATGGAGCGTGGTACAAGGAAGGAAATCTGCGTCATTGAACCTTTTTTTAGCGACACACCCACCAGGCCAGAAATGAGGAAATGGTAATCGATTGTAATGCTGACGCCGTGTTCCATTGTACTGAGATAGAGTGGCATGCGAAAAACCCATTTTCCAGGATGACCTATTCTATAAAAGACCAACCACCGCAACGCCCTTCATAACGATGGGATGATCAACTTTATAGGCCAACCATCCATTATCCATCTATCTATATCAACCCAATCTGTATGTGCCTAAGTATCACTTAGGCTAATTTAGTTACAAATCCTCCCTAAAATCGTGAAACATTGAAAATCTGCAACTAAATCATAGGTGATAAAGATTTAACGTTTTACTTTCACCATTCTGGATCTCAGTGCACCTGCTTGTTCTCCATTTAGCAGAGTAGTCAAGTCATATAGATCTGCTGTTCCTACAATACATATAAATTGCAAGTCTAGCCTGGTCTGCCGAAGGTAGTCAATTTATAATTCTAATAAGAATTCTTCCTCATCGTGTGGCGTATGAAGGTGAAAGTCATACTAAACAGTTCGTAGTTCCACATTGGCAAGAAAATGAAATGGAAATGGGTTGGGCATCTATGTTTAATATAACAATTCATAGTTAAGTAAGCCGTGGCTCTAGACCGCACTGTAGGAAGGAATACAAATGACCGACAGGGCAGTCTGGGCGAAAATTAGTGAAGGTGAGGCAAACAATGTACATCCAACCTTAATTGGCTTCATCGATCTTAAGAAGTTTGTGTTGTATGAACTCACTCGTCCAATTCCAGTTTACTTTTAGTTTGCTTTACTGGAACAGGAAAAGCTATGCCTTCCTTCCTAACCAAATCTCGTTACTTTCACCGGGTATACTGCAAACTAAGAAACCCCCGCCCAACCAATAAAAACCGAAAATACCTTCTCTGTGCAGCGAAGCATGCCACAATAACTAATAATTCATAACTCGTGACAGAAAGTCAATAAAATATTTTCTCTCCTACTGAAGGCGTCACATAATTTTTTTCTTTGGGATTCCAGTGGCAGCCATTACTTGATGCTGAGCAAATGACAAAAATGGAAATTTACACTCCAAATTCTCCAACTGTAAACTGTATCAACACAATTTTACAAGATAAATATATTCTGCAATACAAGACATGCCGAACCGTTTAGATTGTACATATACGAAGCTGACAACAATAAACTACTCCATCACGAAAGATTTTAATGTGGCTACTTTAATCCAGAGCATTCCGATTCAAATATTTAGATGTATTTGGTCATCCTGCAAGTTTTACATCCCATGTAAAATATTCAGTTAACAGCCCGCTAATGAAGAATGTTTTCTTCGCTGGCAGATTGACACATTTTTTAGACTAACATTTGTACACCAACCAAACCACCAATGTCATGCAGTATATATCCTGAGTTAATGATTGATCATACATTGAACTTTCTCCTCAATTGCATTCGCCATGAAAACATCTCTTTTGCAAAATAATGTGTTAAGTGAAACAGTTTACACGATATTCTTCATGGTACATAGTGACCAACACATGTTTAGCCATTAGGTTATCTCTTCGTAAGAAAGAGTTCAACAGAGTGAGAGAGAGCAAATATATGTTAAAGAGAGAGTAGCCAAAATATTTCTGCCAGACCAGACCGTTACCAAAATCTAACCTAACAAAATCGCGATTTCTAGGACACATGCACTTACTTGCTCGGTACACATGTACTCAAATCCTCCGCGTTTTTAAAGCTTCTAGCTGGAGTTAAACGTTTTAATAAAAATGCAGAGATTTTAAATGCCGAATAAAACAAATCATACGATTTCCTCGCCTAATTTCAATTTAGCTAATTAGATCAAAGGGTGAATTCGCAATTACAATTGAATTTGGTAAGCATTGTTTCATTTTTCAAGTTATATTTTGTCATTTTGTAGTGAGATATTTTTTTTAAACTGGCATGTTCAAAAACCCTCGGAATAATTTTAAATAGTGTGAAAATACAGAAAGCACAAAAAACTTTGACTGGACACAATTTTAATGCCTACAATTTAATGCTTACAATTTTAATGTAAGATTGAAATGAATCAATGAATTAGAAGGAAAGAATTAAATTAATAAGAATGAATAAAAATAGAAAAATTCAGGAAAAAGTACGGTTTTTATAGAATTGGCATATTTCTCCGATTTCATCACTGATTTCACAAGATGAAATATTGACTAAATAATTTTGTACTAGGATGATAAACCATGCGTGAAGAAGTGGAATAGAAGCACAAGCTATAATAACCTTTCCGTATTCATGGCTGGTGCAAATGTTGAAGCAATGGAAAGCTCATGAATAAGTCAAGTAACTTTAGCACATCTCCATTATTTCCAATGCATATTACATTTGCACTTTAATTCAGCTGCTCACAATGCATATACACATAACTTGCGAATTCGGCAAAAATTTTGCCTTTGAGGCAATTTAGATATTTTAACGGCACATTACAGATTTTATGACTTTTTTAAAAAAACACTAGGTCTCGTCCCGATCGCCATGCACCACAAAATGAGGCCAAACCAAACCTAACCTGAACTTGCGACAGTTGGTATGTTCTGAATTCGGGATCAGCTATTCGATAAGGTGTTCCCGTTTCATTAATAAGTGAAGAGTATAATAGCTCTTGTCTTACCTATTCCAACAGCTTCGCCAATCACCGATCCAGCAGGAGTCAACGTCGGAACAGAACTTGGCTTTTTTACTTTAACCACGAGTGTTGTATGAATGACAAAATGTCTTTCTGTAACAAAATACAATAGCGTTTATTAGACTATCTTAATTGTATGCCTATAGAATAATAGCTATTTTTAAATAATTGTTTAAGTTGATAACCGAGAATAGGAGGGTTAGTTAAAAGAAATGTGTGATTTGCTCGAAGTCTACGAGTCACTTTTAGTATCAAGCAAGGCAATAATTACGAACGGTAAGGGATTGTCGTCATTTTGAATTTTTGAATCTTTAAGCTTGAATTATTTTAAACTATTGGTAATTCAAAAGCAAGCCAAGCTAAAAACCTATATCTTCGTTACAATTCAAGCATGCAGTAAACTTAACTTCATGACATAATCTTTGGTTTTTTGGCAGATTGCATGCATGACGATGGCATGTGGAGTTTGCACTTCTGAATATTACATCGTTTAAGACTACAGAAATTTAACTAGTGACAATATATGCCAGAGACAAGTGATTGGGTTTGTGAAACGGAGTATTTGATGACAAATAAGTAATTCAAATTCATTCGCCGGCTTTGAATGAAACAATAGCTTCTTGATCTGGTTCAATTTTGCTTATGCTTAAGGATGTGCTCATTTTTATGAAAATTGGGCAAGTCCCTATTATTAATTTCACATCACAGTATTGCACGATTATGATGCCTTATTTCCATCTACTGTCACGCAATGTCATGTCATGCTAACACAATTGCGACTACAGCTATTGCTAAGAATGACCAAATAAATATATCGCCCTGTGACTACTCAATCAGATACAGTACGGTAAAAAGTAGAAGTCTCATTTTGAGATTCGGGATCTGAAAAATAATGCAATTACTCGAATACTCGATTATGCTATTTATGCTTAGGATTATTCGCATTAATATGTAATTACAAGTACAGATAGAAGATGAACTTATCAGTATTTTCACCTCTAAACAAAAGTGAGTTAAAATTAAAGTTCTCTATTAACTCCAATTCAAAATTTTATCTCACGTTGAGTAAGTGAGCTGCATACATATCGAAAATGATAAATTGCAGTTTATGTTAAACAAACGAGATAAGATTATCACTTACTGTCAACATCACGCTCATCAAATGACAGATTATTGTTGGGAGAAAGTCGCAAAAAAGTCAGCCCACCAAAACTTGTAAATATTATTTCACTCTGATTTTACACAATAGACTCGCTCACTGGAGAAATAAATAAACTGACCACTTTTATCACACAAGTCAAATTACATTTTAAATTGCAATTTTAAAGTGAAATAATTATGCTAAAAGATTTTTAACGGAAGCTGAATGAAGTTAATGCTCCACAGAAATTCACGTAATAAAATGAATTAAAAACCAGCCCTCCCATTCATATCACAGTCACTAAATACTACTGACAAATGTTTAATAGTTCCTTACCTTTCTTAATGAAATCCAGCCATAATTATCTACGACGTACAATTACGACACCACCCAGCCCACGCAATGAGTCAATCATTACAATTAAACCAGGAGTGACTGCGTCATCCTAGTTTTCTTTCTTTAATGCAAATCGGGCCAATTAATTATTTTTTTTAGCTCAACCTTCAACACCTTATTACACCAATTTAATTCCTGTGACTCACTAAAATAGTGCAGCAACAGATTAGTTCCTCGGAAAATAATGGTCAACACCGACACAAAGAATAAAATAACTCTACATATTCGATGGATTAATTCCAAAAATTCCCAATTGTTACGTAAATAAGTGAGTAAATTGGTTTCCCAAATGTTATCTCATAGTATATCGGGTGTTTAATTTAGCAGTTACTTTTTTACAGCATGAATGAATCAAGTTATACATTGAATTAAAAGAGTTGGCTACTAGTGTAAGACAGGCGGGGCAGTGTGTCTCCTTCCACCACTATAAGCCTTATGAAGTGGATTTCTTGGGACCACCGGAATTTCTTGCTGGAGTAGAGTCCCGTGATGTTTTGGTAGAGTTTTGACTTCCGGAAGTTTTACTCATTTTGGAATCAGTAGAATTTCGAATGGGATTATTTGAAACATTAGAAACTCTGCTGGGAATATAATCACGGTCTCGGCTGGAAGTAGAGTCACGAGAATTTTTGCCAGAGCTTGGCTTCGGGTCCGCAGAACTTCGTTTGGGATTTGAAATATTCGAACTTCTTGGGTTAGCATCTCCCGAAAGAGACGAATTTCTGCCAGCATATGGAAATGCAGAATTTCTGGATGAATTTGGAAATGCAGAATTTCTGGGTGAATTGGGACCAGAATTTCGTCCTGGTGAAGGGTCTCCTGAGTTTCTGTCTGTCTTAATTTCCTCTGTGGTCCGCTTATTTTTGATTATGGACGGGGATTTTGACTCTGAAGATGGCCGTGTTTTTGAACTAACTGAAGGCGATTTTGTCTGAGAACCACCATAACTTCGCCCTTTCGGGTTTGAATCTTTAGAATTTTCACCAGAATTACGGCTTGAATTGGAAAATGTCGAATTCCTGACATCATTCTGTGCCTCTGAGGGTCTGCCTGAATTGGAAAATGTCGAATTTCTGACATCATTCTGTGCCTCTGAGGGTCTGCCGGAATTGGAAAA
>JAAXNX010002580.1:0-13022 GCA_036491905.1 Folsomia manolachei
CAGAATCCATCGACGCCCCTGACATTGATACATTGGGAAATGACAATGTTGAATCCACTGACGACTTAGTTCCAAGTTTGGACATTTCAGAATTATCAAACGAGCTATTGGATGAAATGCAGACTATAATCAACTCTAGGTCTGACAACACCATGACCTGGCTATGATGTCGCTATCCGGGGATTACTTTCAATGAAATCATTACTGTATTTTATTTTATTCGCTCTCGATCGTTAATTGTTTGTTGGTCTAAAATATCCATTTGTTTTCTCAGCAAATTGTGTCACATTGCACGAGTATAACTTACAAATGCAAAAAGAAACTGTTATTCCTGTTTAAACTACGTACTTCAACTATTCCTTGAGCAGGTATACAAACAAACAATTAACTTATACTACATGCGAACAATCGTTCTTTCATACTATGACACGCAAAGCGCATACTTTTTCGGTATTGACGAGCTCTCAAATTTTTTGACGTCTTATTAATTCTTAGTTGAAAGTTATCATTTTGCCATATGACTTAAATTAAGTAGAAAGTACAAAAATGCTGCAATATTTATGTATCTTCGTAGTAGTTAAGTAAATAGGAGATTCGCAAATGTTGGATATACATGTAAAGGTGGTGTAATGAGTTTAGCAATATTCAATAATTTATTTGTTATTGGTGAAACTGATTGCTTACAAGGGTTTAGACATTAATCCTGTCAAAATTAAGTGTTAATTGTGATAACGGATGGAAATCAATTGGCTGTTAATATGCAATGCTTCAGGTGTAACTGCGTTTTATACCTTTTTGTCTCTCGGACTTGAGTATTTTTCGTTTGTAAATTTTATTTAAAGGTATTTATTTGCAAATGGATATTTACCTGTCTGCGTTTAACTTGTGTTTCTAATTTTGTAAATGATTTACTTTTTGTAGTGTAGAACTTATGTTAATTAACCACATAGCTGGCAGTCCATCCTATTTTATTAAACATGTCAAGTTACTATAATAAGGATGTTGATTGATCCACGTGGTAAATCCAGGTCTTCCATGATGTAAATATCCTTAAGTAAAAGGGTTAACCGTACTATTTTCAGGTAATTTATGTTTTGAAAACATGTTTTTTCGGCAGGTTTTACACTCGTGATCTTAAATTGCTTCGAGTTGCTTTATACGAGTTTATTTGCATTTTGTAACTAAATTAACATTTGAAACTTTACATATTTACATGAATAATTCGTATCTGAATGACAGTGATAAGTTGGAGGTAGGTGTGATTGAATTATGGCCGTAATCATTACCGTGCAAGGTTCGAGATTATTTAGAAGGTTGCCTTCTTAATATTAGATTCTAGAAGAAATCCTAAAACATAAATAATCCTACCATAATTTTATCTTAGTAAAAAATACGATAAAATTCTATAGCTAGCCAGCGAAATAACCATTCAAGAAAAACTAACCGTTTTGAAATAGAAACAGTAGAATTTTCTTTACAAGCAGCTAAAAATTCATGAGTTCTTCATTTTTCAAACAGTATCAAAAAATGAGATTACAATCAAAACTCGACAATACTAACTTAGTAATCAGTGACAATTATGTGATCTTGATAGGTAACTACTTAAGGAATAGACGCAATTAATACAACCTTCAACTAGCTACAATAACCTCAGATAGCAATCCCATGAAATACTTTATCACAATTTATTTTCTTAAACAATCCGTAAAATAGGGATAACTTTAAAAAATGTGTCGTGTTTCCGCAGATAAATAACGCAATACCGTATCAAAGTACCTTTAAAACTTGACGTTTTAACCAAACTCTTTCATAGCTAATTAAACTCCAAGTAAATTACAGCCTACATGAATTTTAACATGACTCCATCCAAACTAAAATAGTACGAGACTTACTGGTTTTTCCGACATTATGCAATATTTAGAAACGAGCTGAAAGAATGATTGCTTATCATAAACCCTGCTACTTACCAATCAACATCAACTCTTAAGTATTACTGTATCGTTGATGGCTTGTAAGTAGTTGCAATAATATTTTAAAGCCTGTAAAATGTGCCTTATAAATATAATTTTCATAGATTTTAATTAGAAGACTGATGCTCACTTTCATATGAAAATATTTTATGAAATGAAATGCAATGTATGGCAGCCGTCCTTTTGAAACAGATTAAAGTGAAGTAAAGAGCTATATATGGTTAATTTACTAGAATTTTGCTTAAGTACTAATTATTTCCGTGCAAATGTTAGGGATTTTTGGTATGAAGTTGGAGACTTATTAAAGTTTATAGAATTAGGCAGCTTCCTTGGACGAGAAGGTTATGGTTATCCGGAAAGTGCCTTAGTTGCAGGGTTAATACCTTAACTTACTTGGTTGAACTGTGGCAGGTGAAAGTATTTGTGTAAAGTAAGTAAAAGTAGTAGGAAACTCGAGTAATTGTAATTCTTGTAATATGTATTATTGTGACTTGGGCTACTGACTTATCATTTAAATATTTTACCATAGTCCTAGATTTGTATGTGAATTGTTATTACACCTGATTGAAAAAGGTTTATAATAAAAAGATGGAAATCGAAAATCATTGTTTTAATAGGAATTTATTCGGGCTAATTTAGTGACAAAATTTTTATGGTAACATTACATTCATATAATTCTCGTACTTAAATTAAATTCCGATTAGAAACACAATGCTCAAGAAATCATAATCTGTCAGCATTATTAAGCTACTCTTACTACATCGTTGTTCTAGACAGTAAAGAAGTTGTAGCGTTTCTAAATGTCTAAGTTATGACATTGAATATTCATTAACTAAACTTCACCTCCTTTCCTCAGACTCTAGACAAAAAGTTTCAGATCACAAAGAAGTATAAATATAATCACAAACATGAGATTGGTTCAATACATTACATGAATATATGCGCTACTTTACTTGCTCTGAAATTACGTAAACTACAAAACTAATGAAATCATTTCCTTGAAATGCATTACTTTCCATGATGGAAATTCCATCAGTTAAACAGAAATCATTCCAATACCTACACCAACAGCAAATGCCAAGAAAAATACTTGCATGTCCTTCAATCTTAAATCTTCTCCAGTGGTGAGTCTATGATACCACCGACGGGACACGGTTTCACTTCCTCGGACTAATTGCTCAGCCTTGTCTGCGGCTTTGTTCAGCTTGTTTTCCAGCTAAAAATGAGAATGAGAAGAAGGTTTTGTGTTAATTTATATAAAGAGTTTATTTCCGTTTATGTATTATTATTAATTATCAGCGGTAGCGTTATAATACAGTCAAATAATACATAGATACAAATAATGTGTGTGCCTGACCAGTTAGAGGTGAAAGTATGCGGCACACATACATTCAAGTTGAATGATTCAACTAATAAAATACAGGAGGGGAAGACAAGGCATACAATATTTTACATTCTTGGATAATATCTAAACGTTAAAAATCCGGGTTATCACTTTGCAGTACACATTCAAGCCGAAGCAATGCCGAGGAGAAAGCCGCCAGCGAAACCCACAGCCGTATACTGATTTTCTGTTGAATAAGTGCGAATCTAAAACAAAAACAGATAAGTGGTTAGGTAACTATTTTGGGAAGGTTAAGGTTAGATTCAGAATGGAACTTAAAGAATGTCACGTGCAAAAAAATTTCTGACATAATGTGACTCAAGCATGGAGAAAGTTCGGTAGAGATTACAGTGTACCACAAAGAAAGCAACAATTGACTATTGACAATTATTGCACACACATAAAAAGCGTATTAATTTGCAAACATTGGCGTATCCAACTCACCTTATCCGTCCAGTCAGAGGTCTTTCCACTACCTTTTTGAATCTGCTTCTGAATCTTTTCTGCGTCTCTATTCAAACGATTCCAGTTGATCTGTGGAATAACGACATCATTACTTAACCCCCCAAGGTCAAAATTTGTTTAAAACATTAAAAATCAAACTTACGTTAATATACCCCTTATAATTGGCAATTTGAAGGAGAATAATTCCTCCACCCACCGACGGTCGCGGCTGCTTTCCCCACCTTCATTGCCAAAAAGCCAGTCAACCTGCAATCATTCGCCAATTCCCAATTAATACTAATCGATACAAGTCTAACCTAATTTTCGAAATAACGCTAATTTTACTTACCATCCTGACACTCCTCCCAGGAATACTTGTCTTGGCGTCGACCCCTCCTCTCCATCCACAATCTTTTCTATCCAGGACTCCACATTTTCTGAGGTGGAGGGTGTGGACTTGGGAATATTTGTTGCAGAAGGCATCTTATCCTTGCTTATCTTGATAAGACTCTTTTTACCCACCGCGGTCGCGGCTGCTTTCCCCACCTTCATTGCCAAAAAGCCAGTCAACCTGCAATCATTCGCCAATTCCCAATTAATACTAATCGAAAGTCTAATCTAATTTTCGAAATAACGCTAATTTTACTTTACTTACCATCCTGACACTCCTCCCAGGAAAACCTGACGAGGGGTCGACCCCTCTTCGCCATCCACAATCTTTTCTATCCAGGACTCCACATTTTCTGAGGTGGAGGGTGTGGACTTGGGAATATTTGTTGCAGAAGGCATCTTATCCTTGCTTATCTTGATAAGACTCTTTTTACCAACTTGTGTAAACGAATACTGCCAGAAGTCGACTCAGAAGAGAACTCAGGTTTTATACAAGTTTTCCCAATGGATAACCTTCAAGCACAAGTTTCCACTCACCTTATCCAAACTGACTCACTTATCTGGATTTAATTTTAATTATTGAAACTTTTTGCAGATTTTCGTCACTTTACTTTCTTCAATTCTACGCCTCAATCTGGTTCGGGGCTACCGTAGATTTGGCCGCGAGTCAGTTTTTTTCTCTACCAAAAAAGTTGGTGAAAGTCACAAAATTTAGAAAAATGCTTTCACCCATTTCTACCCGGTTTCTAGCACGATTCGGGTGTGACAGAGGTCTCCTCCCACGGACAACTGGGAAACGATGGATTTCAAACGGTAGTAGAGTCAGTGGCAAACCAGTTCGGGTCCGATTTGCACCTAGTCCCACAGGTAACTAACTGGTTTTGCTTTCACTCAACTTTCTCCAATGTTACATAAGTAAGTCAATTATTAAACTTGTCACGTTTTGTAGGCTTACTGCACCTCGGTGGATTTCGAACCGCCCTGATAAACTACCTCTTCGCATTGAAACATGGAGGAAAATTCATTCTCCGAATTGAGGACACGGATCAAACAAGACTTGTTCCGGGTGCAGTGGAAATGATTGAGGTCTGTCTACGAGATAGTTTCATGTTTTATTCATTTCCACTTACGTTCTCATGTTCTTAGAAAGATTTACAATGGCTGGAGATCCAACCTGACGAAGGACCATCTACCACATCCTCATACGGACCTTATACCCAATCACAACGACTTTCTATCTACGGAGAAAGTATAACTTCACTTCTGGATTCGGGTCATGCTTACGAATGTTTTTGTTCGGAGACGCGACTGGATTTGATAAGGAGAGAGGCTCTGCGGTCGAGACAGGTTCCTAGGTATGATAATAAATGCCGGGATTTAACCAGGGATCAGGTGAAAGCAAAGAAGGCTGCGGGAGACAAGTTTTGCATTCGGTTTAAGGTCGGTGTTAATTAGTTCATGTCTTTTGTGCGAAAAGTATGTTGAATAGCGAATTTTGTTGTTTATCTAGTTACAACCAGAACGTGTAAAATTACATGATTTGGTCCATGGCTTGGTGGAATTTGACTTAACGGATAGGAATTATGAAGGAGATTTAATTATCATAAAATCTGATGGATTTCCTACCTATCACTTTGCAAATGTGGTGGATGATCATTACATGGAAATATCGCATGTTCTAAGAGGAATTGAGTGGCAGATTTCTACTCCGAAACATTTGCAGTTGTATAGGTATGGGAAAGTTTCATTTTAACTTGGAATTCTATTAAATGTGGAATAATTTTTATTAGAGCATTTAAATGGGAATCACCACAATTTGGCCATCTTCCAAACGTAGTCAATAAGGATGGAACAAAATTGTCTAAACGGCAAGGAGACATCAGTATGAAGCATTACAGAGATAAACTATACTATCCTAGAGCTCTGACCAATTTTGTGACAAAAAGTGGTGGAGGATTTTCAGATCATAGCGTGGATAAGATATTTTCTCATCAAGAACTCGCAAACTTGGTATGTATTTAGATTTTGGAAGGTTTTGTGTCGGAAAGCAAATTGCTTATTTTATTCTCTAGTTCGACATCTCCAAAGTGAATACTGCAGCGTGTCGTTTAGATTTTGAGCTATTGTCTAAGCTGAATCAAGTTGAACTATCAGTATCAAGTTGAAAATCACTTGGAATCTGTGGTGGACTCTTTATCTCAAGCCTTACTATCCTCAACATCATTCTCTAAACCTCCGAATTCTACCGCATTTCCAAGGACGTACTTGGAATCAATATTGAAATGGTGCCCTGAAAGAGTTTGTTCAATTCTAGACCTATTTAGTAAAGAATTCTCCTATATATGGTCGATTCCTGAGACCGGATTCTGCTTCTAAAATAACTCATTCCCCAGAAACGCTATCTAATTTTGCTAATGATTTGGAAAAATTCTTGAGCAACCATAATTCTGATGTAGAGAAACAGTTATCTTCATTTATCAAAGAATACGCTTCTTCAAATGATCTCAAATTTAAATTACTTATGGCTGACGTGCGATTAATCCTTTGTGGGGCTGAGGTAACAGATGTTTATCTCATTCGCATTTATTCTATGAAATATTTTAAATTGGATTTTAATTTCCACTTTTCTAAAATGCAGAAAGGACCACCCATTGCAGATTTGATTAGCTTATTTGGAAGCAAAGATTCTATTAAGCGGATACGAAAAGGAGTTGAGCAGCTTTCGCAGATATCTTCCACGCCTAAATCAGCCTCGGTTCGGGATTAACTTTAAAATTTTGTTGACTTTTACCACTCTAGTCGTAACTACAAGATTGAATTGTTTGAGATATTTTTATTGTTACAGCAAAATGTAGTCTAACGTATAACTACAAAATCGAAAAGTTTTTAATACTTTCTTGAGATCAAAACTTAACTCAATACGACAAAATGGTTGGTGTTAATAAAGTGGGTTGCCAATTCATTCAGATACACCTTTCCGAAATTAGGACTTCACACCTCGTAATTGCGATTTGTCAGGAATTTCCTTAATTTTTATTGAGGCATCCCCACAGTTCCAAATGTTTCATTGATAGCAGATTCCAACAACTCGTGCAAGGATTTCCCTGAAGTATCACATTGAAGGTCCATCGAGGCCGCGACCGTGTTGACCATTGAATCGTCTAAAGTTGTGAAATTCAAGTTGGGTTCTTGAAGTGCTATAATTTCCCCAGAAGACGGATGAAGATCCATCCCCTGTTCTCTGTCACTCTGGGTGTACATTGATCCTGAATTTCGAAACTTTGACAAAGACTGATAAACTTGTTTCAATCTTTCAATATTAATCCTTGAAGCTAACGAGTGGTCAATCATGGGCAATGGATAATCTCTTCCGATTATGCATTTTGCAGCTTTTTGAATGATTTCGGGTGCAACCTGGAAATCATTGGAGTTTAACGCCATTTTAAAGGATTATGGTAGGTATTGATTACTATAATAGGGTGCAGGTTGCACTTATACTTGGTTTTATCATAAATTAAACAGTTTTTACCCACGGTTCATGAATATACTTGTTTGGAAAAGCCTTTAACACTGGCAAGTATTTCCTAAAAACAAAAAAGACATAATGTTTAACAAAGCAATTCAAGATTGGCCAGTTTAACATCAAGTTTCCAAACAATGCATACTTACCGAATATAATCGCCTGAAGGATCCGCCTATGAAATAAATTAGTTAATTTGTAACTCCTTCCTCAAGTTTTAAATTACCTTCATACCTTTCTCCCGAACCTGGAATTTGCACCCAATTCGTGTTATTATGGAAGATAGAAGCAATAGAAACTTATAATTTTAATGCTTTCTTTACCTCACGGGACAATAGCAGTGAAAGAATTGTTGAAAGAAGCTTGAACAACTTAACCACATCCACATCCCTGCATTCACACTCCAATCAGCGTCCAATAGTAGTTCTTCAAACACCTTTTAAAGATATTATCGTTTATTCGCATGTGTATCTTAAGGAAATTAAAATTGTTTGCATCTTTACTTTCATCCCTTCCTCCCAACTTATCCAAAGATCCCCTCGGGTCAAGAAACAAGCCACGGCATGTCTCGATAAGTGGTGGATCCATCCTTCCTCTCTCAATTGAGTCATAATTGCGTCAATCCAAGGAAATCCGGTTTGTGCCTGGAATTGTTTCGGAACCAAATTGGTTGAACCAATTACACATTTCCAATAATCCTCATAATTGTGTCTCTGATACTCTGGAATCAACTTACATTCGCCCATTTCGACAAAGCCTCTCCATTCCGATCCCAAGGAATCATGACACATATCGGATTACCAATCATGCGATCGAAATTTGGATTCCGAGTTGCTGCACAGTAGAAAAACTCTCGCCATAGGAGTTGTCCATGCAAACTTAGTGGTGGATCGGACTGCTTAATTTTTCGAAAAAGGTCCGACAATTGATAATAGAAGAGTCGGGAGGATAAGCAACCAAATCTGAGGTAGGGTGAGACTCCAGTTGTTGAGGCAAGGAGAGATTGGGGTGTCATTTTTGGTCGACTATTACAGAAATGGGATTAAGGTCAGAAATTAGTAATTGATTCTTTGATAAGGATGAATATTATCTTACCCAAAACTTGCCACCCACGCCTTTCTCTCTAAATGTCTCTCCAGTCGGGAAAGTGCCTCGGTTTCGCCACCTCTCCAAATTGTTGGTTTGAGGTGATCTGTCTCAAATCCTGGGATGAATTAGCAGAGTTTTATTACATGGTTTCATGTTGGCCTTATCTATGACCTTACCCAACTCTTCTAACGTCGGTACTCCAAACTTATCATCGTGGTCATCAGTTATGGGAGTGTGGGACGTGTGAATGAATTCCAGACTGAGTGAGGGTTCTGGCAGTGGTGGAGGTTCCAGGAGGGCGACGATATTTTGAAATTGTCTACGTATACGGATATTTATGTGTGACTAGATATTTTCCAGGAGTTTTGTTAAAATCAATACAAAATAATGGGTTATCAAAGGATTACCGATAAGTTAGTGGTGGGCTTCCTCCGTTCTTGTCGATAATGCTGTGGGATTAGTGCAAAATGGCTTGAAATTGTAATGACATGATTCCAAAAATTCTTAGATTTGTAACTTACACATCCAACTTATACAGAGTGTGTGAAGACTTAACAATTACATCAATATTCAACTCTTTACATTGTGTCATAATGTTTTGATCCCTGACTCGACCGAAGGGTTCAGGATCCTCTTCAAAAGTTAGGGTTGTAGTTCCCCATTCCTAAAATTTGAAAATAATAATAATAATAATTTATTCCATTGCTGGTTAAGTGATGATTGCTTTAAAAATAATTCAATACTTTAAAGAGTTTGGGCAAGCAATCCGCCGGTTGACCCCGAATTACGAACAACCTGGAATTCAGTTTTTGTAGGGATTGATCCAAGTCTTCGAGACATTGTAATAAAAATCTGAAAATACCAATTAATCAAAAATTGAAATGGTTTAACCGTGAAGATCAAAAATGATTAAAATTACGATCGCATGCAATTCGTTGCAGTAACAAAGGTTAACAAAGCTGCATGGAAATCAATGCGTGCAGATATAATCCAATAGCATTTTGCAGCTTTTTTATATCATATTACATTCGGTTAAACTGTTTCGCTTTAAATATTAGAGGAAATTTGGCTTTAGAACGCATTTTACAATTATTTGTAACTGGGACGGTGTTTTGCATGTGGTATATCATTTTAGACAGATTTGCATCAATAAATTAGTGTAATGATGTATACGAGCATAAAATTTGGTAACTGCATTATTATGGAAATTAGGCGTAAGGATACATTTCATGAGATGAGCCAGGAAATGCATACGTAGAACGCTGTCAAAAATGGGAGTAAACCATGCACGTCAAGTAATAGACACATGTCATAAAATAAGGCTTTAATACCCTCAAAAGTGTAAAAACAGAGTACAAATAAAATATAATTATTATTTAGGTATCAAGCAAGCCAGAAGTAGTTAGCCTACAGGAACAAGGTTTCCTTTATTGCATTGCATGTCTTCTTCGTGAATTAATGAAGGCTATCTTATCTGCAAACCAATAATATTTAGTTTCATACCTTGAAATACGATACGACAAACAACTCTATCAGTATCCAGGTGCAGAAATAAGATAGGTGCATATAATATTTTCTTTTCATAACGAACCCGACTGTTTAAGTATCATTTAGTTGTGCAATTCAATAAGATCCAAGCCTTGAGAAACAAAATATGACTGGTTCCAGAAAATTAATGTAATTTTCATTTATATTTGACTCTAATTACCGAAAGTCTTCGTTAGGTTTTGTCAGTGGACCGTAATTAAAATGTAAGTCGTTTCTTAAATTAATTAATTAAAATCTAATTGATTGCAATGTATCTCATTAATATTTAATGACTTATTTCACAGGGAAAACTTTGAGACAAATGAGGAACAAGACGTATTTCTGGATTCGTCAGGAAGATCAAGTTTAGAGGAAGATATTAAAAGAGAAAGAGCTTCCAGGCGTGAGAATTTGAGACAACAAGTCCGAAATTTGTCGTTGCAAATTGGTAATAAGATATTTTGCAGGAATATTATGTTACTCTTAATTAGATCTAGGCTGTGAATACGTTAACATACAAATATCTTTTTTTATATGTTTTTCAGACTCTTTGGGCTCTAAAATGGACGCCCTTTTGACAAAGATGCAAAGCCAGGACAAACTCAGACCTAAGTCTCCAGAGGTGTCTTAGAAAGAAAATAGTATGGTACAATTGTCAGAGAAAGTTTCATGAACAAATATATTACGAGATAAGTCACAAATGTTTGGAACAATTCTTTCAATATTTATATTTTCGTAGTTTTGTTCCCAATCGAATAAAAAGTAACCCATGATAAATGTCATGCATTTTAAACTTATTAGGCGTTAAAAGAAGAGAAACTACATACTGCAATTCTTGCATATTTTCTTACCTCCACTTGTTAATCCCAACATTTGACGTTCCAGCAAACCAAGGATCCAAAATGAAAATACAGCGAAAAGTATTTGAATATTTGATCCCCTCTAACAAAGAAGGCGAGTCATGTAGACGCAGCCCTCGTCGAAACCAATGAACGGTATGCTTTCCTCCAACCGGATGTCCGGTGTGTTGGTGAAAGTAGGCATTGTTGTTGATGGCATTGTTGGGATCAAACTGGACGTTCATGTCGTGAAAGTTTTGATATCCTGCAGATTTCTGAGGCACTAAATGTACCTGGGATTGATCAAAGGAGTTACATTGGGTTTGTTGTAAATTGTTACTGCGATACAAACATCCACCTGAATGGTGGACCGTTGGACTTCGGTTAGTGTTTAAGTTTAATGGATGGATTCCACTCATTGTTGCATTAAAAATGGTTAAAGAACCAAGTGCCAAATTGAATAAACGGAAGGACTAATTTTTTAAAGTCGGGCTGGTGATCTTTATACGCAATTATCGTCGTGACACACTAACTACTTGGCCACAACACAACTCCCACTTTTAAAGTTTGCGACTAAAATTAGCAAAAATTTCCGAATTAATCTTGTCTCTGAGGGAGAAAGTTTAGCGAGATAAAGTTCGAAGCTTGCACTGTGAACAGAAAGGTTCTGCTCGATTTGCATGGCTCGCGTCAAGTTTTCTCTGGATTCGCACACCGCATGCAACGTGACCAGTGTTTTTCCAAGTCACGTTGCAAACAACGCTGAAAGTTTGCAAATACCATACCTAATGGAAGTCGGAGTAATAATTGCGTTGTTCTTTTATTCACTCACAATCCGCGTATTTCCTGCAATACTCCATCCGTCCAGAACTATTTGAAATGCAATTTGACATGGGAAGTAAATCTTTAGGATTTAATGAATGGAGAAAGTTTTGTGAAACTCTTGTAAAAACCAACTAGTGTGAGTCGCCTGACTTTGGCTCTAGTCTGGTTAGGACAGACGGAAAAATAAAATCCTAAAAATATCTGAAACAATTATTTTCATTTAAAACATACTTGCGCAACTATCTTGCAGAATGATTGTCGTATAAGCGACTATTTTCCTCAAGGTTTTGGGTAACAACATTTTGCATAAGTTTGTCAATCTATAATGGCGTCCCATGTCGCGATAATCCAATTTTGTTACAGTTACAAGAGACTCTTGTCACCGATTCGAAAGAGAACTGACTACTACAGATATTTTGTCTTTCACAAAATCTTGCCAAATTAAAAATATTAAGCATGGAAAGTAAAGGAAAGTGGACGTGTTTTATTGGATTGGGTTATGTGAAACTGGAGAAAGCAAAATAACAAGTGCATAAATGTTTCAATTCATTCTTGGGACTTGGTCAAATTAAATGCATAAATATAAAGATAATTGTACTTCAGCACCTAATTTTTATTTATTTAGGTTTAGATAATTTCACAAGCATTTATATCCCGAATTAATCATTATCATTAAAGCCCACTCAGTAATTCATAACATTTTCATTTAGAGAAAGGTTGAATGTTTTTGAATGCACAAACTCGGTCAGAAAGAAATAAAAGATTAGGTTGTATTCTACCAAAGGAAATCGAGTGTTACCCCTCCATCCGGAGACGGTTTCAGGCAGCACTGTCATCAGATAAAATAACCTATGCCAATTTTTCTTAGTGGCAAAGTTTCACTTTTAAAACGATATTCAACCTTGTACACATAGTTTTTTGGGAAAGTGTCACCAACTACAATACATGTGACAGTTTAAAATCTTAACTAACTTAAAAATACAACTAGTTCCTTCTTGGCCTTCTTTTTCTATCAGGAATTGTTTTGAACCAAG
>JAAXNX010002581.1:0-13021 GCA_036491905.1 Folsomia manolachei
TCTAATGGTTTCCTTACGGGGGTGAAGGAAACTCCTGCGACGTTGTAAGTTCGGCCCGGAAGGGAATCTGCGGGTCGTTCCATAAATTCCATCACGGAGCGAAGACAGTCATCAATGTGCATCATTGGGAGGCGAGTGTCTGGACCAAGGTAGCAAGTGTAGGATCTTTGTTTCAGGGCTTGATGGAATATGTCGATGGCATAATCTGCATGAAAATAAGTGACATGTAGACCAAAGCACAATCAAGACTTAACTCGCAATTATTAACTTAAAAACCATAATAATTAAGGTTATCGTCAATCATTACCTGTAGTTCCACCACCAGGCGAGGAATCAGATGAGATAACCCCAGGAAATCGCAGACATCGAAAGTCCAGTCCATATTTGTGATAGTAATATTCTCCCAACAGTTCCGTATGAACTTTTGCCACGCCATAGATCGTTTTAGGGCGTTGAATACAAAGATTGGGCGTTGGATTACGGGGCGATTCAGGTCCAAACGCTCCAATTGTGGATGGTATGAAAATACGGAGTCCATGATTTTTCGCCACCTCTAAAACATTGTGAGTTCCTGCAAACCCATGCAAATTCATGAGATAACTGTGCCAATCTGGTTGGGTTTTACCCTATTTTTTGTACCTTCAATGTTGACCTTCATGGAAAGTGGTACATTGGCCTCTGCCACAGCGGACAGGAGTGCAGAAAAGTGAACAAGCCAGTCAATCCTGTAGTTGACCACAATTTGGCTGAGACAATCCTGATTTAGCACATCCGCCCAAAGATAAGGACCCTTGGATGCTTCGGAACCTTCGGCTGGTTTCCGAATATCCGACATGATTACATTGTTTTGTCCATATTTCTGGCGAAGCAGTCGTGCAAGTCCGGATCCCAATTGGCCCATACTCCCTGCAATTTAGGAACCACCCGTGAAATAGTACAGTTAACCTTGACAAACCTGTTCCAGATCCAGCCCAAGTAATTGTTTCACTCAAAGTCAACTTTTTGAAGGTGATTATTTTGCAGTTACTCACTCACCCGTGATAAGGACTCGAGGCCTCTCCTCAGGAAAGGAGTCGTGAAAAGGAGAGGGAGGAGTGTTGAGGGGAGGAGTGCCAGAATGAAGGAGTCGTTGCAGTTGAAGCTGCATCAACCCCATCAATCTGTCCCCACGGACCAAGCTCCCACTGCTTCGTAGCATTCTGCCCAACACAATCTGAAACTAGGATGACACACTTTTAGCTAATTTGAGCGTTTTGAGACCTAATTTTTGTATCGATCTAATGGAGATGTTCCCACGTGGTGGTATGAGAATGGAGCGGAAGAGAATGGCGAGACGGGAGATTGCAATAATTTTGCAATGTCGGATCGATAAAGCAAGGAGAACAGAATGAATCAGTGTTCCAGACCGTAATGTTTTAACCAGAAGAAGACTACAAAACTTATCGATCAAGCCTTGGAGAGTAACCCGAAACTGGGCTGACGTATTGCTCTGTTTTATGAATCAAACTATACTATGCAGGAAAAACCTGTAATTATAGGTACCGCAGTTACCAACATTGGCTATTTTGGCATTTTGTTGGGCCAAATTTCATTTCTCCATTGTGAGACATTTTTATGGGTTTCGTCCTACGTTGGAGACAATGCTCTAAGCAATTTAGCACTTATATAATTTCATACTCTCATAAAATGAAATATGAGCCACGTGCATGGAAAGGGTTGTATGTGAACAGACAAGCTCGCGTTCCATGAAAACTTGAAAATGATTTGAACACAACAATTTGGCAATTGGGACACATTCTATGATTCTACACAAGAAGACTTCAACATCCCAAATTTAGATGTAAAGCCCGTGAAAAGAGAAAGTTTATTACCTGTCTCAACTGAGAATGTCAAATAATTCAGAAGCCGGACGGAGCTTGGTCTGGTCTTGCTTGATGGGCGACGAAAAAAGAACTGAGGGCAGAAGACAGAGGTAAGTCGAAGGACAAGCAAGCAATCAACCAGTTCATAATAATACTAAAAATCCCAGCGCAGCTAGATTACAATGTATTAAGGTGCACGGTTTAGTTTTGGGTTATCTCCCTGCCACAATAATTGCCTCTCTCCATAATCAAACAACTTATTTGGCTGGATACAACCGGTTCTTGGCATTAAAAGAAGGATACAATGGAATCTATAATAATTAGGTTCTCCGACCATGTAAGTATATATCTTCAAAAAGTTATGATATCCACCCATCATCCATATTACATAAACCCTATTTACTTCCAGTAATCAATTGCTGCAACAATTGCCCAGATGCATGGAAATCTCATGAATCTCCATCATTGAATTATGCAAAATGGCATTTTGTATGCTCCAAAATATTGCAATTCCTGTTTATTAATAGTCTTTAATGTCACTGCAAATTAGGCATTTACGACGTAGTTGCCTTCACATAATTACAGGTATTACTTCTCGGATGAAAACACGGGAACTTATTGATCATTCATAACTGTTATGTAGGCCTTCTACCCTTACGACTACGACGCCAATATCTTGGCATGACATTGAATGAACTAGTGCGTTGTTGCAAATCAAGGAATAGATGGATGACGTAGGAATAGCTGGCCAATGGGAAGGTAACATTGCGGTGGTGTGGCATCAGACACACCCTTCATTGCAAAACCAATCCTAGCAAAAAATCCACTCACCTGTATGACGTGACCTGACTATGGAAAACTAGCTGATTCCATTGGACTCTTCTGCGATTTATAATGTAAGGTATCTCATTTTTATATAAACTGTTTATACTCATATATTATGCATTTTGTTTTCCATTCGTCTTTAAAACAGTTCTTCAGAATTCTTTATTCTACAAAGCATCGAAATCGAACCCCATTTTCTTTATAGCTTACTTGCATGCGAATTGTTCCATATGGATGACTGATTGATTGATGCCAATATGTCAAAAAAAAGCTATTTCCTTTTCTATTTAAATTGAGCTGCATGTGTATGGATTTGATTTGAATTAAACCATTTTCTTTGGGATGACTCAAGTTATTATTATTACATGAATATCTGCAACTACAACTTATGTGTCTTGCTGGTTGGTACACTATCACTTATTTGGAAATGGGACACTTGTGACAACGTTCAAGGAACAAAGTCTCATTTCCTGCCATAGTGCGATCCGCTTAATCAAACTACCTTCGAATTGTTTATTTGTTATTCTGTTTTTGCATTATGCTCATTTGTTTGTGTCCTCAATGTAATAATATGCAGGATGGGGATAGTGATGATGCAGCTTTTTTTAATCCCTTCAAAAAAAAATTGCTCAACGAAATCTGAATACAATTGCTAATTATTCGTATTAGAGATAACATTAAAAATAGTGACAATGTTTGGATGGGTGTTGTTGAATGGATAATTGGGAGCGAGTAGCAGATCTTCATTTTAATGACAATGATGCTGATGAAGCCAGTGCGTAATTTTTTAATATTTCACAACTTTCAATGAGAACTTTTGCATGCAAATGAAATGTCTCACATTCCCGGACAATGAGGAAAGCTTGCATTCATTTTGGAGTCCAGTTGCATTATGTCAGTTAGATGATGCAATAATTGCATAATTTGCAATAATCGCTATAAGCTGCAATAATCGCATAATTTGATTTCATGTTTTCCATAATCTAAATTCGAAACCAATAATAATATTTGTATTAGCTGCCGTTTTACGCATTTGAGATTCATTCCCGACACCCTAAATGTTTAAACCATGTCTGAATAAGGGGTTTATGAATGAAAGCACATGCAACGACGCCTAATTCACGCCACACTTTCCTTCTCTGCTCAGTGAGTTATGGCAGTATATGACCCCAACCGCGCTTTTCCGCGGTTTATCATGACATGACGTCGACATCCCTTGTAGATAGGACTATAGTAAACGCTAACAATTCATGAGGTGACAATGTCATTTATTTGCTATCTGCGTGTGACAACGGACGTAAAAGAGAGCGTGCAATTAGTAGAAATTAGTTTTCAATTTCATTCCTTTGTTATGCGATTGTTATGTGACTGCGTTAACTAATTTGTAGTGTATTGCCATTGGTCAGGTTCAAAGTTTTAATTTTTGTCATCACTTTACCACGCCAAATTAGCTACCTACCTCGTCGTAACATGAGGTTTTCTCTACAACTTTCCTCATTGTTTTGTTGTGTCCACTAAAATTTTAAATGTTGACTTTTGACCAAACCACGTAAGGACTGAATTGCTCAAGAAAGAATGAACAGGGAACAAAATCACGGATGGATTATTTGTTTAAAGATAGTGATGCCGTTGCGGTATCTCCAATTCTCATCTAATTGTTCCCCACTGCTCTGTAGTTGGTGGACAGGCACCGTGACCAAGTCATTGTCCTCATCATGAATATGTGATCACTTTTATAACAATGACTAAATCAGCATCATCATTACATTACTTGACTAAAAATTGTAAAAATGCTATCTGAATTATGTTTCCGGCATCTTTGCATGTTTTTTGAGAAAAAGTGATTTTGAGAACGTCAGTCAGAAATGAGTTAAAAGACAGTTATTCAGTAAATAACCCCATGGATGAGTTATCTACACAGATTAGGGATCAAAACAAATTTAAATGGTTACTTATGTACAAAACGATGAATCCGAATAATTACGTTAAGGGTATTTCAGTAAAAATCAGTAAATTATACACCATTGTTGGTCAGTAAGGCATTTGGACGATATTTGAGCCAATTGGACTGAATCCGTTTCATATAACATATCCTTACCACTTTATTTTAACAATTCCTTATTAATGGGATGGTCAGCTTAATTAAATGCCAAACTTAGCACAACTCACCGAACAAAACACAAATTTAAATGGTTACTTACAAAACGATGAATCCGAATAATTACGTTAAGGGTATTTCAGTAAAAATCAGTAAATTATACACCATTGTTGGTCAGTAAGGCATTTGGGCGATATTTGAGCCAATTGGACTGAATCCGTTTCATTTTCATATAACATATCCTTACCACTTTATTTTAACAGCGGAATAAATCGAATAATTCCTTATTAATGGGATGGTCAGCTTAATGAAGTGCCTTCTTAGCACAACTCGCCGACTTCCATTAACATTTCGGGCTGAATTGTTATCAAGGTCTGACGGAAGATGTTATCTTAATCATGGGTTCATTCTCGTTTCCGATATCCGATGAGCATGACGACTTACGAGCCCATCCAAACAAACTAGTCAGCTAGTTGGTTTAATACTTGAACCTTTGTTACTTTAATTTCCGCATTACCAGTCGTAATTTCAAGTGGTTTCACATAAATCCATGTTTAATATTAGACCAATACATTTGCATACTAGGTGCTGAATCTCTCAATTCCTTTTCTAATTTGCCTTATAATGCGACACATATTTTATCACGCTCTCCGTTGTGCAATCTCAATAAAACCCCGCAGTTCATGACATCACTTATGAAACTAAGTACCGCACACGCACATTTAGAAAAGATAAAATTACAATTTGAACAGTTTGCAGTTATAATAATAACATTTTGAGATTAAGACGTGCATTTGTTGGTTGAAGGGGTTGGAAAGACAAAGAGTAAGAAAAAAAAGAAAAATTGATTGTTGTAGAATTTTCGGTTGAGAGGAAACTGGGGCGGAATGGGCGGAATCTCTCTCACCTCCAACATTACACATCCACATCCAAACAAACGTTGCATGAGATGAACAAACGCTTGGAATTGTGTTTAGTTTAGTCCTAGTCAGTCAGCGTCCAAATACGGTAACAGAGTTTAAGTCACATATCACAGTGCACATGCTCGTTTGGAGTTAAGATTCGTGGGAGCATTATAAAATTATAATCCTAGTGCAGTTCATCCGCAGTTCCATTATTGTATTTTTATTGAGTGAGCTATTAATTTAAAATTCAAGTTTGTCACTTTATTTTATGTCTGTCATAAGTGACGGCTTGTGGTCAAAAGTTAAGATGATTTGGATTGTGTCTCTATTTTTGGTCAAATAGTGTTTAATTCGACTTAACTGAAACTGGAAACAATTTAGCATATTATTCAATATCAAGAGTACCCAAAAATTAAGTTCAAGTGATGGTGACATCATCAAAGGTTGAATTCTTAGTTAACAGGTAAGATTGAAATGTGTTTTGCACACTTTTCTTGAGGTCCATAAAGTGTAAATTGTCTCAATTACCGTAAAAGTGTCAGAGTCAAGTGAGGGCAGGGTAGGTGCGGATGTGGTCCAGTTAAAGTTAGACTTTGCTTTGACAGTTATTTGAGAATAGGATGGTCAACGAAAAGAGACAAAACGCTGCAACCGAATAGAGAATTATGCAGACATTGTCTCAACTTTACCACGAGACTTCCGTTTCCTGTTGTACCTTCAGTATCTCTCTGCCAGACATGAAATTGTCTCATCCACCCGAAATTCATTTAAAATCTCAGATTTGTTTACGGTGCAAACTATAAATAAAATTTAGATCATTTGGAATTTACGTCGGTACATGTGCAACCAAGCACGTAAGTACAGAGCTAATATTTAATATGGATTTATTTCGCTTATGATGCATTTACCTACCTTACTTTAACATCAAGGCGTAAAATAGTAATGCAATAAACTAATTCACTCGTTTAAAATGTAATGGGATGATTTGGGTCAAAAGAAGTCGCCGAAGCGAATCGCCACCCTCGCTAATTTTTAATCTCCTGTGCGAGGAAACCAAATGTTTATAAAATACAGGGTACAAATAAGTAAATAAATATTGTATTAATTTTATACCAACATACATGGTTATGATCAACTTAAAAGATTACCGTCTTCATAACACTTATCAATCGTTGTATGCATTTTCTGGAATGTTTTGAACTTATTGCATACAAAGCAGAAGCAGTGCTTCTTATTTTACTTCAGTCACTTATAATTAGAGCAGTATGTAGTAACATCGCAATTATTTTGTTAAATCCAATTCTTTCTGCACGGAATTCAGTCAATTACCATCACCATTTAATTTAACCGTTGCATAGGTGAATCTCGATTCAGGGCGAGCTCACTCACAATCTTTTGATTCAATTTTCTGTAACAATCAAAATCTCAATTGTTTCTCTTAAATCAAAACTCTAGCCAAGGAAAGAAACGGAAATGAGTCTCAAATTATTTGTCATCATTTAGTTGCACCCAACCTCATCTCACCTCAATCTAGCACTCGTTGTCTCTTAAAAAACATTCATTTTGATTTTATTAGCACGCTAATGTTCAAATGATATCTCGTGGGACAGAATTTTTGTAGATAATCATTTCTCAAAGTTTGAGAAAGAAATAGAAAAAAATGTGACACCCTCTTATTACTTTATAACTTCCTCATTTTGTCTTGATTTAGTTTAATGTTTATCATTACTCACTTTGTTGCTAATTGCTGAGTTCTGGATCACGTACTAATTTCAATAAGCTCTTAATTAAATGCTTGGCGTGACAAGGTTCTGCCCAATGAAAATAGAAACCTACAACAGTCTCATACGAGTTTGGGTTTAGGAGATGCAGTTTTTGTGTCAGCCATGAATTTGGACTTGGAGTGATTGTTGATTGATGGAAAGGATGTATAATGGTTGCAATATCTGCTCCCTCCACTTGCGACACAGCATCCTTACAAATTCTTGGTGTCACTCTCATTTCTTTTAACTAAATAAAAGTAAACTTTCACGCGGATCATGGCGTGCACGCGTATTTATTTGTTTTATAGTGTCGCTTGGCTGAGCTCAGGCAATGTAGCAAAGCAAAGAAGGCTTCATTGTCATTGTAAAATGATTTTCTTACTTAGTTGACTTTGACTATGGCCGATGACAAATATGAAGTTTATTGCAGTTAGTGATTTGTTCCGAGATTAAAGTTTTTATCATTTTATGCACTTAATCCCGAGACCAAGGTCCATGTAAAAACTGATGTTTGCATGCAAAATTAGTAGCTTGTTCTCTCAGGCTGAGTCTTTACTTTTTGAGGTTATTGGTTTCAGATGAGATGTAAATCACAAGTGAGGAGGACGGATGAAGATTTCTTGTGATCCCAAGATCTTAAGTACGCGACTATAAATCAAAATAAAAATGGGAACAAAAAGAAGATGGAGTTTAGGCCTCGCCATGATCCTTTGGGCATGGGTGGGAACATGTCTCGGAAACAAGTGTCCTCCACCCGAGACCATTATGCCATGTCGATGTCGCGGAAGAAATGACCAAGTACAAGTCTGGTAAGGAAAGAATAGAAGATATCCAAGTAATATTTGTATTTCAAACCATTTGCCTCCTCCAGGTGCAGTCACAGTGATCTAGAACGTGTCAACGGAGCCTTGGAGAACCTCATGAGACTCCGGAGTATGCCTGCTATCGACGAGTTAATTGTTGAAAACAATAAAATGCCAACCCTGCCTGCCCGAGCGTTTGGAGCCTGTATGTGACATATGAGAGACATTTATTTCACTATAGTACTAACTTTACTGATTACGAGACAGTGAAACCGTTAAATGTGGAGAAAATTTCTTGAAAAATGTTACAAATTGTGAAACTGAATATGTAGATACGTAGAGAGCTTGTTAATCTTGAGAGGTGGTTACCGGTTTCACACCAACTTCGCTTTCTTGCTTCAAAATTTCAGTTGTGAATGGCTTGAAGAGAAACTGGCCCTTGTCATCGTGTAAAGGGAATCTGATTTGAATTCCATCAAAATGTTCTTCTGGTCCAATGATGGAATAGTTTGACCTTCCAAGTCGATTCGGATGTGATCTTGAGTCAATCCACCTGTGTTTCCTTCTGCAGCCTCAATCTTCTCGTTCAAGTATGTGACATGAAGCTCCTCAGATTTGGTCATTCGCTGTCCAGCAGCAGCGTACTATTAAAACAATTTTATACTTAAGGATGGAAAAAGTTGGATCAGGTGCCCAAAGTAATAGCTTACAGTATGGAAAGATTCCCATTTGAAGGCGTAATTTTTATTCATGTCGGTGGTGGTGCCATTCTCAAACTTTATCTCCTGAAAAAATAGATACAAAATTGATATTGATGATGAGTCAAAATAATTGGAAATTTTTAGCTAAAACACGTCAAGTGTAGAAGATTACCTGATGATATGCAGTGTACTTTGGCTTTCCATTCTCATCCTTTTCTAATAACATCTTGGCTACAGATGAAAAATTCCCCCTTCTGTCAGGCTGTTGATGGATTTCACAAGCTCCTGGTCCTGCAGAAGTCCCTATATATGCGAATGATTTAGGAATACTGTTTGTTATCAGTGACAAACTCCAATTTGTTCTTTTCTTCAGTAGGGACAATCACAATCACGTTCCCATAATACAGTTGGACTTTTTCTTTTCCTAGTAGGGCGATTCTCATAAACTCGTCTTCCTTATCATCAATGGGATCTTCTTGTTTGATATTGCCTAATAATGTTATAAAATGCATTCATAAGTATAAGTGCAAAATGAGTTTTATGTTACTAAATACCTTTAAAAACATCAAGCTTGTCCTCGTCATTACAGAAGGATCCAAGTTGGTATTTCTTATTCCGCATTTTTGAAGATATCCGTTCACGCACAGCGTCTGCCAGTCGCCTAAAACATTCATGAGCATTAAATTAAATTGAAAAACAAAGACAAACAAAGTAATAAGTGTTGCACTTACTTTTCCTTGCTTCCCTGATGGCGGTGGTTGTGTCTCCTCAATCCTTCTTCGGTGGTACATCTTGCTGAACACTTTGGACACTGGACAGTTTTCTCCTTTGTACTTTTCCAACCAATTTTTCTAACTCTGCCTTCCGTCCTGGCATTTTAAATTAATAAGAGGTTTAACCTAATATGTTTATTTTCCAGTACAAATTGGTCGACTCCTTCTTCGCAACAATGGACTTGAGTCCCTTTCCAGAAATGCATTTGCAGGGCTAGAAGATTCTCTGGAGGAAATCTACATGGTTGAAGACAAACTAGTGGACTTTCCTTTTGACGCTATTGAAAAACTAAAGAATTTGGAAGGTGAGCTAACATTATTTTACCTCGTTTTTTTGTGAATTGTGACCAATATTACTTGAAATTACTCAGCCTTTACAGTGGAAAAGAGTCGGATGCGTCTGCTCCCAAGATTTAATGGTCTTTCCAGACTTAAACACATTCGAATTGATGGCTCTGCCATTTCTGCCCTTCCCGTCGGAGCCTTTTCCTCCATGGCCAATATTAAACAGATTCACATCACTAACTCTAAGGTGGAAAGATTGGCTGAAGGGATTTTTGGGAGGTTGGATTCTTTGCTACTTGCAAATTTTAGTGGAAATAGGATTGACCATATTCAAAGGAGATGTTTTGCGTTACTGCCGAGATTGGAGGTACTGTGAATAAGATTGAATAGTTATTTCCTTCGAATTTTGATAAGTATTGTGACCATAATATTGTAAACTACTCAGGTGCTGGCAGTTGGAGGTAACATATTAAGCGACGCATCCACAGTAGGTCGCTCTATGGAAGAATTAACAGGCCTAAAATCTCTGGATCTTTCCACCAACCAATTCAAAGAAATTCCGGAAGGTTCCTTTGTAAACCTTCGCCACCTTCAACTTCTAAATTTGGCAGGGAATCAGATTTCCCGAGTAGCCACACGCTCATTTACACATCTTCCTGCCCTTAGAAAAGTTGACTTGAGCAACAACTTGTTAAGGAACTTTCCAAAATTGCTATTTGACACGACTCCACTACTGGAAGAGCTCAGGTAACTTATCTATTTTTGTAGTTGTCAGCCAAACAAAGCCACTTAACATGTCATGCTTCCCCACAGGATAAGAAAGAACCAGTTGGGCTCTGCCGGAGAGATTGGCGAACTCCTAACCTCACTGAGATCACTCCGCTACGTGGACCTGGGTGACAATGGAATTACCGAACTCCCACCCCGTGCTATACGGGACCATACTCAACTCCAAACTCTAGATTTAAGTGACAACCGAATTGTACGGTTATCAAGAGGCTCATTCGCAAATTTACCCTCACTTCTGGAGCTGAGTCTCAAGAATAATTCTTTGACCACGATTGACACCGAGGCGTGGGATGTGGCTTCCCTAAAAGAACTTGACCTCAGCCACAATTCTCTATCCGAACTGACCGGACTCACTTTGAAGGGATTGGGTGCTCTGGCCAGGGTGGATTTTAGTCATAATGCACTCAAGTCGCTAAGTGGGGTGAGTTACGATAAATCGACTTATCGAGGAAAAGTTGCCGACGTAAAATCTTTTAGATCGTCTAACTTTAATCTGTTTTTGTCCACTAGTCCACCTTCTCGTCCAGTACAGACCTTGAATTTTTATCCCTGGCCGGAAACCAAATATCCAACCTCCATTCCGAAGCACTTTCTGGACTATCAAAACTTCAAAAACTCGACCTAGCCCGAAATCACATGGAGCTCATGGCGTCTGGAAGCCTACGACACACCACAGCTCTAGTTTCTCTGAATCTCTCAAACAACCGAATCAATTCCATCCCTGCCGACCTTCTCCGTGAGTTGAGAACCTTGGAAGAGTTAAATCTCAAGAGCAACTCCATTTCTTACATTCCCACCGGACTTTTCCAGTCCTTGACCTCCCTCCGGGACTTAAATCTTAAACACAACTCCCTAGCTGAGCTTAACTCCCGACTTTTTGCTGGACTTGATAAACTGGAGCAGCTGAAACTTAGTTCTAATCAAATTCGAAGTTTTGATGAAAGTGTCTTTGATAACTTGATGGTTCTTCGAAGCCTGGATCTGAGTTCGAATCGGATAACCAGACTCCCATCTCGCTCCCTGAGGAATTTACCGGCTCTAGAAAAACTGGAAATGAGAGAAAATCGGATATCCGTTGTGGAATCTGGCGTCCTATCCAATACTGAGGGACTTCATATCCTTGACTTGGCTCATAATGCATTGACAACCATCCCTGTGGAGTTGGTGAAGGCAAATTCTCAACTTAAAGTGGTAGACTTGAGTCACAACCAAATTTCTAAGGTGGACGTGGACGCCTTCTCCAGATTAGGGTCTCTAATGGAACTTTATTTAAATGATAACAAAATCAATCTTCTTCCGTCCGCCACGTTTTCGGTGAGAAAGTAAAAGAATTTGAAACATTATAGAATGTTTTAACCCATTTTTTTGATGTGATCTTATCCAGAATTTGAGTTCACTGACGATCCTGGACCTGGATGGAAATGATGTGGAGGAAATCACAACCGGAACTTTTGCCAATCTTCCTCGACTTATTTACCTGAGAATGAGTCGAAATCGGGTTAAGCGTGTGGCAAGGGCTGGATTTTCCAACCTGGTCTCTTTAGATGGACTGGATCTTTTTATGGTGGGTCAGATTTTGTCATGAAATTCATATCAATTGCTTGATGTGGGTTTTATAATATTTACAGAACGAACTAGAAGAGATCTCACCTGGAGCCTTTACAAAAACGGGAGCCTTAAAGTATTTGAATCTCAGTCATAATAATTTAGACTCCATGCGACGAATGGGGATTGAGTCCTTAGGATCTTTGGAAGTTCTGGATCTCTCCTACAATAAAATGAGTTCCGTGGACACGGACGCTCTTCGTCACCTTATTTGGCTAGTCGAGCTAAGGGTAAAGGGTCAAAGACGCCATATTAATTTAGAGTTGTTTACGTATTGACAAATGAATTGGACTTTTAGATGAATGACAACGGAATCTGCTCCATACCACCGGGTACATTTGATGGAATGAGTCGTCTCAAAATGTTAATTCTAAGAAATAACAAGATTCAGCACTTGTTCGAGTCTGTCTTCTACAAACTGAGGAATAATATTGCATTCATGGATGTGGCAGGTTAGCTTAGTGGACAATTATGGCTAACATTTGAAACGGATCCTTAACAAAAATTCGTAATTTGTTAACATTGTCTCAGGGAACCCACTGGAATGCGACTGTGAAATGACCTGGCTTCGAAACTTAGTTGTTCGAGAACAACTCCAAGAACTATCAGATT
>JAAXNX010002582.1:0-13020 GCA_036491905.1 Folsomia manolachei
GATTTTTCATAATGTTCAACCTAAAACGCAGATAATCATCATATAATACAACTTGAGACATTAAGTATTAATTTATTTAAAGTACTTACAATCACTCGATGTTTCGTGATTTCCGTTGCGACGATCTTTCTTTTCGTCTCGTCACATTTATCAAAAATATCGCTCAGCAGTTTTTTGAACATGTCACGTTGAAATTTATCTAGAGGTGACACGGGTGGGGGTGGCAGCGACACGAGCTGAGCAGGAACAATTGAGTCACCTAAAAAGGTCAAGATATTAAATTTCATAAAATTCCTTGAGTTCATTCGAAAGATAAATTAATTCTAAAAATTTTTAAAATAAAATGGGAATCATTTTTTTTCCTCTAAAGTGGTCATATTTGAGGTTGAAGTTGACAACTATCATAAAATTCCTTGAGAGCGTTCGAAGCAATACTAAGTAATGGACATTTTAAAACCATTTAAAATCCTTGTTTTTTCCCTCCAAATCGGAGTAAAATGCGGTCAAAGATAAGGTCGAAAGAAAAGTTTACCAAGTTTCTGGAGTACCCGATCTCCTCCTATCCTATCGTTGTGACCAACGACCTCATCGTTGGACATCAACACATCGATGTGGACTCGGTGGTTGTCCTTGTCCCAGTACTCTTCCGGTACCATGTACTCCGTGGTCACACCCTTCCAAGTGACAAACAGTCGGTGCGGTTGCAGAGCCGCTAGTGCTGCCTCGTCTTCAATTTCCTCCTCCTCTTCAGAGGATTCATCGGAGTTACTGGGAAGGGTGTAAAGAGGGGACCAAAAAGGATATCTCTTCCTCCTCGAGGTGGTTGTTGGGACAAAGGGAGGGATGGGTGTGGTAGTATTCCTTCTCCTTGTCCTCAGAGTGGTAGTTGGGACAGAGGGAGTGGTCCGATCGTCTTCATCATCCTCATCCACAGAGTGTTGGTCGGGATGAGGTGACGCCAAGGGACGAGAGGGAGTGGTCCGATCGTCTTCATCATCCTCATCCACAGAGTGTTGGTCGGGATGAGGTGACGCCAAGGGACGAGACCTTGTCGTCATTCTCGTTCCAGTAGTGGTGTGGGTGGTCAGAGGGGCAAATCCGAGTCAGTTCCTGTCATCTGCAGGGTATTCCGGGTGCGTCTAGTTGTTCCAGTAGTGGTGGGGGTGGTGAGAGGGGCGTAATCCGGGTCATCATCCTTCTTTCTTCGTTTACTCATCTGCAGTTGTTAGCTGACAGAGAGTCCCTTCTTGTTGGAATAAGGGAATTCGGTTGTGATAAGATTTACTGAAAACTTGGAGAGCAAAAACTACACGCGTGTAGAGAGCTTGACAGGGCAAGACTCTCTAAGAGAAATTCATCCTGGAGGGGACGCCAAACTTTAGGACGCTTGGGTTGGAAAAAAACGCCAAGCTCAGATTTTATATGACATTGAAGAGTTTTCCAAGCTTGGGTCAGAAAGTGAGGACGCGGAGTCCGAAAGCTTGTGTCCGGGAACAAAGATAACACATTTTGCGAACAGAGATTTTGTGTGTATGATAAATAGCATGTAAACATCAAACAAATCATGGATATGTCCATGCCAGAGATAGTACGACAATGAAAAAATATAATAATAATCAATGATTTTGAAATTTACATTTTATTGCAGGAGCTATCCTGCTGAACCACCCACAAATGCTGGCACCTCAACTGGTTGGACGACTTTTACCGGAAATTGGTGGTAATCCCAATGTCAAACGTTTACTGGAACAATGTGACAATGAAGGGATAGAGCATCAAGCCCTGATTCCCAGTTATCACTGTTTGCATACACCTGGTGGTCCTTTAAAGGTGAGATTTAGAACGGAGAAAGCAAGTTGATTTTATTTTACAAAAACTTTCTCCTGGCCATAGTACTCCCTGGAAGGGCATTCTTTTGCGGTATTTGGTTTCTGTCTTACTGCTGATTACCGCTACGTTATTTCCATCTCGAATAAGTTCATTACTTGGGATCTTGCTTCGAGTGATTTATGCAGGTAATTATTTTGCTGACCTATTTTTAGTTGATGGCGTTCGTCTTATTTTGTCTTTTTATTCTTATCATTTTTGATTCGTATTCCATTTGCTTCTCGCTTACAGGGACGTGGATCCTCGGATTGAAGGAATTTTACAAGGCCTCTGCATTTCTCCGGATAATCGATATGCCGCGTCATTCTCTAACATTAATCAAATTGTTCTCGTAAATAACTTAACGAATGAGTTATCAATTTTTGAAAATCCTTTTGTTGATAAAGGTTGTGGGATTTGTGGTCTTAGGTGAGTTACAAAAGAAATACATAGTTTGTCATTGTTTTACGTTAATTTCATTGACACCATTCTTTAAATAGTTTGCTCAACATGCATTTAGTCGTATATTGTGGAAAGGGGGCTGTGGTGTTTAATAGCATCACGGGAGAAATTGACACCGTTTTGGATGACGTTGTAGTTGACAAAGAACTGCAAATATTTCGAATGACTTTCTACACTTTGGTAAGCAGACTATTTTATTTCGATAAGTTTTGTTTAGGACAAATTATCATTTGATTCAAACCACAATTCCAGGAAGAATTTGATGTGATTTACTGTAAGTCATTTTCGTGATTGAATCGTTAACAAATTATTAAGCTCGTCATTTTGTTTTGTTATTGTAGACACTGGTGATTTAGATGACATTGGAATGAGAACTTGTAAGATGGAACAATGGGGTGCGTTCAGAAGAATTAGAGTTCGAGGGGTAAAACTATAAAATAATGAGAGATGTATGAAATTTCAACCTAATTAATTGTAATTTTTTGCAATAGGGCAATAGTTATCCATTCCATCGATCAAAACAAGTTGTATGCTTGCATTGAAGATAATGTCCATGAAATCCAATTCACATTGGATGATGGAAAGTGGTTAACAAAACGAATTTACCAAGGGACCGACAAACTAATTAAGTTGGCGTTGGGTCAAGATGACAAATACGTCATTGGATCTTTCATGTTTGGTTATAAGGTATGTTAATTTTAATACTAAGACATGTAGAGCATGTAAATAAGTACCCAATTTATGAAACATGACAGGCATGGAATCTCGATTCTGGTAAAATGACCACACTTCTTCTTCCTGATAATGGGATTCGAAACATCTCAACCAAACCGTTGGAGTCAAATTCTTGTGTTATGAGCAGAGATAATGTGTATGCAATAGCTGGGGTCAGGTATGTTTACATTAAAAAAAACGACATAATTTAGTAAACGTACTTCCTATTAAAATACACTGTTACCTGTAAACAATTTCCGNGGTATGTTTACATTAAAAAAAACGACATAATTTAGTAAACGTACTTCCTATTAAAATACACTGTTACCTGTAAACAATTTCCGTGCTCCTTTTTGCAGAAAAAACTTGTACATTTGGGACATGCAAACAGGAGATCTCTTGAAGAACTTGGACGCACATTTCGGTCGTATTATAAAGATCCAGAGTCTCACAATTGGGAATTGGAATTCGGTTTAGCAACTTTCTCTCTTTTCACCTTCTCATATCCTTACTTTAATGTAAACTCACAATCCATATTTTAGGTTATAACATCCTCAATCGACAGGACAGTGAAAGTCTGGAACATTAACAATATATTCGAGCAAGTTCACAGTATTGACAGACACGAGCTACAGATTGATGCAATCAGGTAGCGACTAATGACTAAACTTTCTAATAATAAGCGAACCAGAAAATTGATGGATTTGTAATTAAAAACAGTATCTCAGCCGAACGTAATATTGCTTGTACTGCAACGCGAAACTGCGTCGGACTTTGGGATCTTCACACGGGACGAATGATTGATAAATTGGCAGACTCTCCCCTCGGAGCAATTGTTACTCACGCCGTCATAACAAAGAATGGGAAATATGTCGCAACTGCGGAAAGTGGAGCAATCCTTCTTTGGAGAGCAGTTCCAGACGATGATTCTCCAGACACGCCTTCCGTCGTGATATTCAAAGAGGAGCAGGAGGCTGTGAAACAATTATTCTTTATAGATAAAGACGAAATTCTTATCGCAGTGTCCAAAATGATGGGTGGGGTTGGTGGGGCAGAAATGAAGGCCTTTGTCAAAGGGAGGAAAGTTGTGATGGAGCCGGAGATTGAAGAGCGACTTTTATATGAATTTGAGTATCCGATCAAAAATGTAAGGAATTTAATCGCAACTTCGGATGGAAGTTTGTTGGTTGGACCAGGATTTGAAAAATTGAAGGACCATCTGTACATTTTTGCGTCTAAAACTGGGGTTCTTGTGCATAAGATTGTGTTAAAGTATGCAAACTTTAAGGATTACACGTCCCTTCTTCCAGTACCAAAGAGGGCTACACAGGTAATCTTAATTTACTGCTTATCACTGATAAGTTATCGGTCACACTGGACTTTGTTGAAATTCAATTTCGTGAAATATATTCCAGATCGCTCTTATCGATTCGGACAAAGGAAACATAATCGATGTAAAGACAAAACGCTTCATTCGAAGTGTGAGTAAATGGGGTGGACACTGCACGAGAGATGGAAAATATGGGCTTTACGCCCCAGGTCGTGGAGGTCTTGAATTGATCGAACTAAAAAATGGGAGGACTGTTCGAACCTTCATTCCAAAAGTGGCAGAAGGAGTTTTTACAATCATTTGCATGTTTAACAAGACTGATGAGTATGTTTTCTACTATCATGGGGGAAGGAAAACGATTCGAGTATGTGAATACATTCTTCAAAACTTTCACTCAATTATTAACCATCAATAAAAATATTTCAGGTATTTCGAACCTCTGACGCGGAACGAATTGCAGAATATCGGGTCCCGGCTGAACTCTCATCCATAGAATCCACCACGGATGGAAAATCTATTGTTCTCGGCACCATGGATGGATGTGCGTTAACTTTCTCCTAGAAAAATACCATCTCTCTCAATGTAACCAACTTTCTCTTTAAATTTTCACCAGGTCTCACCGTTCTCGCCATCGCCGATCCTCACAAAGGCTCCGTGAGTCGAGACTATCTAAAATCCCTTCCTTCCCGAGATGCCAACAAGACTCGCCGTCTGACAAAGAGATGTCCACCATTCTATTTCCGAACCGCAGCAAAACTTGCCGCACTCGCTGCTAAAGTGAAAAGAAGCAGTCTTGGTGGTGAAAGTAGTACCAGCTCGGGCCCAGAGTATGACGAAGGATTCGACACTCTGTCGCGAAACTCGTTTTTGGAAACTACCGAGGAAGGAGTTACGATTAGTGATGAGACCACGGAGAAAGGAGATGATGACGCTAGTAGTGGGGCGTCTACGTTAAAGGAGGACTAATAAGTTTTAGCAAACTTTTAGTCAAATGTACATTACTCTGTAGAAAATATGTGAAATAGTTCATGTAACGAAAGCGTGCAAATAAATTCGCCATGCAAAAAAAGGGAAAGTTATTTTCACCCTTGCTGTTTTTGAGACGGTCTCAATTTGCCCCAGTGCTGGAGCCTTTGTTGATGGTTTCCGTTTAAAATATTTCAACGGTCACACTTTCCATGAAACTGCACTCGGATTAAATTCACTGTTGTAAACTCACTTAATTGTTAATTAACTTAATTTTAAGGAAATATTTAACTAAATATTTGGTCACTCTGTGCCACTGAGTTGGTGCGGAACACAGGATCTGTTAATTATCCAAGAAAATGGACTTCTAAGCCAGAAATTCTAACGTACAGTAACTGGTCTACAGTTGCAAATTGCAATATTCTTCAAGAATCCTGCGAGAACAATCAATTCACCAAATAGTAAAGTATTAGATAAATAAGATGAACCGTAGAAAAGGAAATAACAGTCTCCAGCTGTCGGGATCTTTTCTGTTTAGTGCGAACTATGCAAGGTAAGTAAAAATTGGTATAATAATTAAGAGCGCATTTATTGTTGATTAGCTAAATTACTGGAGTTTGTTGAATTTGTTGTATTCACAGACCTCAACGTGAACCCCAGCAAACACAGTATCGAGCGACACAGATGGTAAGAAAAGAAAGAAATTATCTTTGTAACAATTGTTGACAGTATTGAATTGTGTTTCTCTTAATTTTATGATGCAGTGGCACAAGTCTTTGGAGAACTTTTTGGGAGGAGTTCCATTGAGTCAGCATCGATCAAAGACTCGTTTTTGGCGAGCATACGAATCAACCTTCACCGGGACGGAAGCCATTTCCTGGTTTCATGAACAGTTAAAGGAAACTTTTGATCAAGACATTAGTCGGGAGCAAACCAAAAAGCTTTTAGGGAAGTTCTACCGAGTTGGAGTTTTTCGGAATGTGGATAATGAACCAAGTTCGGAGCAAAGTTTGGATGAAAATGACTTCAAAGACAGTCAGATGCATATTTATCGGTGAGTTGATAACCAATGAGAATTGGAACAAGAGTTGAAGGGTGTGAATTAATATTCAGGTTGAATTTCAGACTTGCAATGGATCGCCCTGGGGTTCCTCCTACGAAAACGCCTTCTCCACCGAAGAAGGGGACGCCAGCAAAAATGAACAAGAATTATTCCGTCGAGATCAAGCCGCTTTCATTGGAAGAGAAGGAAAAAATATATTTTGATTTGCTCATCGAATGGTATTATGAAAACATTTTGACTTATTTAAGACGATAGTCGTCAGTATTCTTAACAATGGATATTTCCTATTGTCCACAGGCTAAAACTTCTGACATCAGCTTCATTGACAGCTCTCCAGCCAACGCCAAACGTGTTCAGCAATCTGCCAGCCAACCCACAATCAATTTCTGCCTCAGAACTGTTTCCTAATTGGATTTTGCCAGCCATGAAATATCTGGCGCAATACCCGGAAGAATCCCAGCTTCATGTTGACTATCCAAATTTTGAACACGATGTTTTCGTCCTCGTGTTTGACTATTTCTTCAGCTTTTATGATCGAGTTGGCAGATTTATCACGAATGGGGAACTCTTTCTGACTGCTTTAAACAATATTCAAACGTCACTACCGGAGTCAAAATTTCAAGAGAAATTCCCTTTCCCTGTAAGTGGCGACGGATGAGTTTGTGGGAATAGTTAAGTAGATGTTTTAATTTTTGCATTTTATTCCAGAAATCAGAATTCGAAGAAATTGAAAAGATTTTTACACCGAAATCAAAACCGTCCAATCGATTCATTATGGGAAAGAATCGACGTCGAATTTTTGATGATTCCGCAATATCATTGGGCGATGAGAACAGTGTCAGTGTTAAGCCAATGGGACTTGTGGATACGTCGAGATACCGATCAAGCATTTATTTTGCGACAAGTTTTGATGTTCGAAGTCCAGTAACAAGGGTATTGAGCCAGAGTGAACTTTACGCGTATGAAAATCCTTGTTTGAATTTGAGTCCGGCCGATTTGATCAACCATCCAAAGTATGGTGGACTCCGAGGACGGCTGAATGGGGGAAGGAAAAGTTTGTCAGTTGGGGATTTAGCAGACAGTAGTGATGATGATGGGGGATTCGGTAAGTTACCAATATTTAAAATGCCATATTCACAAATTCACAACCCTCTTTCATTCATTTCTATTATCAGCTCCACCAATCGAACCTAACGCACCAGAGACAAAACGACCCACAATTGAAGCCTTGGCCTTACTTTTACTTACTATTGACCCAAACAAACGGAAACATTTGGAAATTCTGTTAAAGTTTATGGGAAAAGTGGAAAAGAATTTGAAATTGTGCTTGGATGTGGCTGTTACCAATAAGGATATGGTAAGCGATTCCGCATATTATTAACATAAATAACATTAATGCTATTTAATTCATGAGCATGTCCTGCGAATGTATAGCTCTTTGACTTTTTTGCCCGATTGATACTGGACAACTCTGAAGAACCTAACGCACGTGAGTTGATCTCCTTCATGATTGCAAACGCGGACAATCTTTTTGCCAGCGAATATTTAGATGGCTTTAAAAAATCGGCTGAAGAAACTGTGAGCGAACGGCAAATTAAGAAGGTAGTTAGAAAATAACTGTTTTTATACAAATTATAAAAAGTGAGATAAACCGAAATGTTTCTAATTTACACTCAGATTCCCATTGAACGCTTAAACACAAAGGAAAACTTGGCCGCATCTTTCTGCAGCAAAATTTCTATGATTGAGTATGAAGATCAACGGCTGTTGGGTGAGACTTCAAAAAGTTTGCGAAACTTGCTGGATGAAATGTGTCTGCTAAAGGATGAAAAGTTGCGAAAGAAGCAGTTGAAGAAGGTCCGTGTTATTTATAGTCATGATAATTTTTCCACGAAACATAAACAAACAAGTTATTATGCTTAAACTCATTTTATGTGATGTTCCAAACAGTTCCAAAAAGAGTATCCTCATATTTATGCGGAAAAATTCAACAATTCTTCATCCTTGGAAAACTCCGTATCCTCATCACCATTTCAGCAACAAAAATCCAAAAAACGAACTCCGTTTGGAAATTTAGTGTAGTGGACATTTTCAGTTTATCAAACATTTCATTAATTTGTAATACATTAGACAATCCTTTGTTGAGACTGATAATCATTTAATAAATTCTTGTTTTTTATATAACCCAGAATTGTTGCAGCCTGGTGGAACAAATTCCTAATTTTATGATAACTTCAAAAAACCGGAAAACACTGCGCATCTCGGGTTCTTCCAAAATGTCTGTTTTTCAGATACCCAAGCCCGACAGAGTACCAAACTTACTCGTACAACGCACTTCGGAAAAGAAAATTGCATGCCATCCGTAAAAACACGCGATGCAAACCAAAATAATTACTTTTGGTATTTCTTGGGAACCAGACAAGTTGTTTTTTTCCTTTACTTTGCGGTAACGGTTGCCCCATGCAATCTTGCAATGAAAACAATCAGCTCTCACTCGTCACACTTTTTCCTCCTTGTTTTTACGTAATAATTCCAAGAAATCATAGCGTTGAACTTACCCATTTACTGTTGAGTTATGATTTCTTAGTAGATAATAATTCATATCATTTCATGCGCAAATGGTTGTATCATTCTTTGCGTATACGTGATTTCGGTAGGGTCATTACTTTACAGGCAGGAAGGATTACGCAGAATTGACCAAATGGGTCGCATGATGCGGTGACAAAGTACTCACTCATCCTTCCTATCAAGTTATCATTTCCACAAAATCCTAATAATAGTAACTAACTTACTACCTGACTCAATTCGATGTAAGGGACAATCCACGCAATTTCTTGGTACAATTTAATCCCTCCCTTTATCCACCATAAATTGGTGTCCCACCCCACTGAGTTCCTACCAACTATTCCAATCCAACTCACCAAAGTTTTTGTGAATAGGAAATTAAACGAAATGAGATGAGATTCATCCACCCAAACTAAGTCTTGCTAAAATGTTTATGAATATTGGCTAATAAGTAATCATCCATCATTTCCTTTGTGCTATTTTCAGTGAAAAATGACAATCAAATACTTTTGTTAAAGTTAAATACGAGTTCATTGAAATGAGTAATTGTTTTAGTTTCTCGGAAATTTCACTCCACTTTACTTTACATAGCTTGGCTTGCCTGAAGTGGCTCACGTTCAGCTCTCCACTCGACTAAACCAAGTAATGCCAGAACTACCGTGGTTTTGAACTACTCTGCAATTGGAATACATGGGAATCGGACTGTCCTGCTACGTTGGTAAAAGTTCTCATTTATCAATACTCAGTATTTGGTCGTATACAATTGTGGCGTTACATTGCACTGCCTACTCCTACGAGTTAGTTGGTAATGGTATATGAGTAGCCTCTGTTAAACAGAGTCTGTTAGCGACTACTTCACCCTTCCACATAGTATTCAAAGCCTTTTTTAGTTGGAAATCCTGAAAAGAGCTTAGTTTAGTGAGTAAGGCTGTATACTAGGCAATCTCTTCTACTCCATGTACGGCAGTTGGTAGTGAGACACGGTTAAGAGTTTTAAGCAAAGGTTTTGCTGCAAAGCACATTGTTGCATCTGAGTTACAGAGTTACAGACCAAAACTGTTACTGGTAGTGTGTAAATTGTCTGCGGATCAGTTAACTTAAGAAACTTACACATTTTTATAAAATGATTATAATCCACACCGATGGTGGGAGTGGAAGTGAGCAACAATGTCGGAATAATAGCACACCCACAACAATGGCTGCGGGAAGTTTTAGAGTTGTGCGACCCCAAAGAAAGGATTGGGTCAGGTTTGATAACTCTTCGGATGACAGTGAGGGTGATGAGGATTCCTTTAAAAATATTGAGATTGACTCTGAAACTAATAGACTCAACTTACAGTTAGATCTGGATAATTTTGAAAGTGTGGAAATTAATTTGGTTAAGAAAAGAAAGTCACAAAAGTGTTCCAGAGTTATAAGGACAGCGAGTGATGTGCTTGTGAGGAATCTGGAAATTTTGAGGCAATCTGGATTTTATTATGAGAAAGCAGACTTTAATGGAGAGGTAAGATTTTGGCGTAGATTGGTCATGAGTTAAGTTAGTCATTTCTAATTTAGATGGTTAAAGTTCTTGCTAATTAAGTGGGATATTCAATCAATAATTGCTAAAAAGCATTTTGTCTGTAATATACTTGTTAGTAAAATTCAAGTAATTTATTAATTTGTGGGTATGAAATTCTAAAAAAATCATGGTTAAATAACGCCAAGCCGCATAATACCCTGGATGATTGGTATCGGTGCATTCCCATGTGCCTGATTATCTGGTTTAATACATACATTGCGTCGTGGTTATGTTAACCATGTTATTCTTATTAGTTAGTAGGAATGTAAAGAGTTAGTAATGAATGAGTTAGTTGTAACTCGTAAATGGTGATGCTATAAAAATTAAGTGCTACATCTCATCCCTGTATAAAATGTATAAAATACAGCTTTAAGCGGAACGTGTGACGTTTTATTTTCCAAGAATTGTCTATATCACAGAGATAGCTTCACTACCACTCCTCGATGATCTACTACATACAGTATTGGATTTACTAGCCAAACTACAATTTATCAATACCTTCCCTCATATGGTTTTGTTAATGTTAAACACTCTCATTGGGATTGCAGTGTAGTACAAAAGTGGATGTATATAATACGGAAAGCAGTTCTTGGAAATGAAGCATTCGCTAAATTAGATGGTTTGGTTGGCTTGGATTCTGACAAGCTTTGTAGAATTGGACTTCTCGGAAAAAAGCTAGTTGGTTTTAGCTTCTCTCTCCCTTTCAGACAGGAGTTGGTGCTTGTAAAGGGAAATTGTGGCAGAAGGCAGTTGGTTCATTTAGTTCATTTCTGTGAAAAAAAAGCTAAAAGGGAAGTAAAAGCGGGGTTCATTTGCAGAAGGATTTTTGTTAAAATGTAGCATTCTTCCTTATCTAGGGTGGGGTGGGTGGATGGTTCTTTAATGTGGGAGAGAAATGACATAAAATGAAATAGTGTTTAGATAATCTTCTCAATTGGAGTAAATAAACTAGCCATAATGCAAGACATGACATGCGATACTAAAGGATAAACTTGAGGCTTATCACTATTTTAGGAAGGACGGAAGTGGAGGGGAATGGATTTCTAGAGAATCATATTTGTTTGAAGGATGATAATGATGGGTGATTAAATACATGGGAATTTTAATGATTCTCATCTCAGAATTTTGGGAAGTCAAGGTACTTGCCCGTGAGATACACTCGGAGTGAGATAATACTATTTACTTTAGAGATTTGAGATAAAATATCATTTCGATACGAGTCATATTTCGTGGGTTGGTTGTGTACCTTAAGAGTACAATGTGTCATTTTATTTTATTTGGGACAAATACTGGGAACCGAGCCTTTTGTTTGTTTAGTGAGAACTGGGTTTATGCGTGCGTGGATTGGATGGTTAAGTGGAGATTGAGATGATTTGTTCATTAGGAATTTCAAAACGGTTGGTTTAGGTTTACAATAATATTGGACTGATGACGATAATGGAGATAAAGGGCTTTCTAAAGTGACCAAGCAATGCATTTCGATAAGATGTGTCAGCCTTGGGCATACGTCATTTGTGTTATTTGACTGGAAATTTTGATTTGGTTTTGTAACCAATCTAACTGAGCCTAAACTGGTTCTTTACAAAACGTCATTCCTTTAGTGGTGGTATTTTCATGTCTTACAAAATATGGGTGAGCTTTAAGTTGTTAAAGCGGATGCTTGGACGTGGCATTGGTTAATATCTGAATGAATGTAATTATGTCTCATTAAATTTGCAAAATAAATGAGTTGGCAAATTTCATCTCATCTGACCCCCATTGCGATTAGTATGTTGCAACCTGTGGTAAGTTGCCATTCCTGGAATTGGCATTTGCAATATCATTCATGAAACTGGGAGATAATGCCTTTACAACTCCAAGCCATCCATACATGGTTAAACGATAACATGGATTGGTTCTGCTAAAAATAGTCTTGATAATATTAGAATAACCGATTGCTATCGCCAGAAACCCAATCAAATCACAATTGATTGGAAACCGTATAATCATTTAATCACCAACTTAAAAGGTCGCTACCCTTGGAAAGCTAGTTCCAAGTAATGATAATCATCACGAGTTCTAAATCCTTCTTATTGATTTATTTGCAGACTTGTTCCAAACTCTTATCTAAAACTACTCCAGGAACATTTCTTGTCCGTCCGTCATCCGACCCGAATTATCTTTTTACGCTTTCCCTACAAACAGGTAATTGACAATTCACAGTATTCTTTAAAGGCGGCTCATAATGGGTTCTAAGCGGAAACGGGAAGGCATACAAAAAATTTTAATCTTTTTAAATCCTTCCCAGAAAGGGGACCAACATCCGTACGCCTTGTTTGGTCTGCAGGAGGGAATTCTGGGGAATTTCGATTAGATGCTGCCGACCACCGACTTATAGGAGTCCTACCAGGATTTAAAAGCGTTATTCAGTTGGTTCAGTATTACGTGGAAGAAAATAACTCGTCCTTCAAGGGAAATGAGAAAAAGAAAGTGGAAAGGGTCAAGAGTGGTAAT
>JAAXNX010002583.1:0-13017 GCA_036491905.1 Folsomia manolachei
TTTTAACTAGGAGAATATTGCATAATTTCTGAAATAATTACGAAATTGTTGCCAAAATCACCCTCTCAGCATTGTTTTTAGATTGGGAACCCCTTTAAAATGCGGTTATCTCTGGGTGTGGTTAGAAATTAGAAGATTTTCCACCGGTAACGTCTTCTTTAGCTAGTCTGGAGTAAGATTGCTCTGATGCCCTTATCTCTTAAAGGGTGTGGTTATCTTGATAATTGGGGGATAAAGTGGAACTGTTTAGTGGACCAGGAGGAGGCTGGGCCAGGTAGGAGGTGGGTTTCGAAGTTCCAGCATCTCGGGTCTAGCCACAGGTCGTATAAATCTTTCGCCTTTTACTAAAGATTTCCGTGTGGCTGGGCATTACATGAGAATTTAACAATTTTTTGAAAGCCTGCCTTCGGGTGGGCGATAAAACAAACCAAAGATAAAATACCTCGGAGAAAGCAAGAATTTGTGAAAGTTTTTGCAAAATTCTTGACGCCTGGTGCACGTTATTGGCAAAACTGCTGAAGGAGTGCATTTTTGCATACCATTTGCATGAATGTTGACGACTTGCTTATCAAAATGTCACTAATTAGTCTAAAAATATTGATGACAAACTAACTGAGGGAGCTTTAGCTTTACGCATTATTTTGGACCCATGAATTAGTGCACACCTATGAGTTATCTGATTCCCAGTCCAGACAATTAGCACAACAACATTATTATTACTAACATTCCAATGGAACACCCTCATCTCATCGACGTATTAAAACTGCACCCATACCCACTTATCTGATTCGATAAGCACCCATGAAATGATAACCACTCCATTCAATATTTTGCATTCCATTCCAAGGATATTAGCTCACCCTCTGATTTGAATCCAGGTAGATTATCAGAAATGCTTTTAGTGCCATGATATGCCTTCCTCTGTCGGGGTTCCAGTTTACCTCAGTCGATTCCTGGACACCTTTCTGGACGCTTATCCAGCCCAACATTATCCACATCGATTAGCTCTCTTCACAGCCTCAGCCAGCCTCGGAGCTTTAACACTTTACTTCCTACGCCACAAACTCACACCCACACCCAGAATGGAGGCAGAATCCGAAAGTGGGCGTGGCAAGAAAGGCAAGAAGGGTCGCAAGGCCGGCGCCACAGACTCAACTCAGGTCCAGGTTGAGGTCCAAGTTTCCCCAGAAATTCCACCACCACCACAAAGTCCAGCACAAGGTATGCTCCTAATTTGCCAATTTATCCGCACAATATCGCCAATAATTTCCACAACTCTCCAGAAAAAGCGGATGTCAAACAACCCCACCCCGAATCCGAGGAGCTCCTCCTCCTCGGGAGTCGTGAAGCTGAGAGAAATCTTCTCATCTTGCTAAATAAGCGTCTGGAAAGGATTATCGAAGCTAATCGAGGTCTTCAAAAGGCCAATAACCAACTCATGACCGAGGTACTTTAACAATCCCATTGTTGACGTCATTATTGACAAGGTCAAGGTCATGCCTGATCATTGTTGACTCTTCCAGCTTGCCGTGGAGAAACAACAATGCTCCGCAAAAGTCACGGAGGTCACCGTTAAGGCGAATGGAGAGCTGGAAAAGACGCGGAACGACTTAGCCAACGCTAAGAAGGAAATTACGGGGCTAACCTTTAAACTGGGGACGGCCAAGAAAGAAGGGGATGACGCCAGGAATAGGTAACCTTATTAAGAGACCCTTAACATGACCTTTGACCTTGTTTTGTTCTTGACCCAGCCTCCAGAAAGCCCAGGATGAAATTGCACGCCAAAGGAAACAAATTGCGGACCTAGAATCCGAGCTAGACGCTAAAAACGCTGCCCTTAAAAAGGTCACGGATCAAAGAAACAAGTTGGAACGGGAGTTAAATGTGAGTGCATTCCGATAAGCTGGTATATTTACTATCATAAACAATGGAATACTGCAAAAAACATGACATGCAAAAGTCAGGTTTGGTATTTTTCCTTGATACGTGGTTATCAGCGGAATGTCATTGTCAGGATGATGTAATTATTGTCAGAACAATTTGTAATGGTTCCTTTTCTGGTTAGGAGTGGAAGGACGAAGCTATCAAATTGGGACAAGTTTTACAGGTGTGTTAAATTAATTAACTTATTTATTTGTACTTCCAATAAAACTGAGCCGTCTCCCAATTTAAAGCGAGTCGCTTTAAGCGACAATTACCTGATAAACTATGCAAACAAGCCGTTTATTAGACTTAACCTTTAAAGTATTGCCGGCACTGTCGCAATGATGACCAAGATTTTAACGCCTTTTTTTGTTTAGGACACAAAAACTGAGCTAGAAAAGGAAATCCTCGCAAAACTCGACCTAGAACAGCAACTGAAGGGTGAAATCGATGAGAAAACGATGAAAACGACACTTATCGAGACGGAAATGGTAGCCTTGAAGGCAACTGCGAATCAAATGCTCCACGAACAGAATGCCAAACAGCAAAAGGTAAGCATTAACCTTGACGCCACATAACTTACGCCTCATGCAAAATTCAACCATGCAAAATATTTTCAGGAATTTGAAAGCCTTCTGAGCCTTGAAGGCAACTGCGAATCAAATGCTCCACGAACAGAATGCCAAACAGCAAAAGGTAAGCATTAACCTTGACGCCACATAACTTACGCCTCATGCAAAATATCTGCAGGAATTTGAAAGCCTTCTGGAACGAAACATGAAAAACCTTCGGGACGAGTACAGCCGGAAACTCGTAGAAAACAAGGAAGAACAAGCACGACTCTACGAAGTCAAGGAACGTGACCATATCACGAATAAGGAACAATTGGCAAACAACCTCGCCGCTAAGAATAAGGAACTAGCCTCCGTTCAGAGTGAGGTAGGTCATTCTTAAAGTTTGCGACATAATTCCGCCATAATTTGCACATTATTTACCTCCTTCCAGGTCAAAACGCTTACAGAAAACGTCCGACGCCTGGAGACCGAGCGCCACGCCCTCCTCGTGCAACTAGACGACCTGGAATCCGAGCGGAAGGCGGAGAGGGCGAAATTGGAGGCGGAAATTGCAAATAGGGAACTCCTTCTTAAAGTTAAAATTGCTGAGCAGAACGAGCTTCTGGACCGCTGTCAAAATCTGTTGGATATCAAGGTCGCCCTAGATAATGAGCTGGCAGCTTATAAGACCCTGCTCGAGACGGAGGAAACGAGGTGAGCTGGATGATAAGCAACTTATCATGAGATAAGCCAGAGTTTCTAACCCGCTAAAATTGTTTCAGGTTGGAAATTGGAGAATACGGCAAAAAAGATGAGAATGCAAACTTTCAACAATCCCAGACGGCTTGAAATTACCCAACAATTGATTCCAGACATTCCTAATTATTTGTTAACGACTAATTGGTTAAATTTAGTGCATCTAAATTTCACTCTAAGTTAGTTACCTCAGACTCGGCATCATTTTAAGAATGACTCCTCTGTACTGAGACAAGTCAACCAATTGTTGCAAAAACCCAATAAATTGCATGCTATGCAAAATCTTTATCTAACAATCCAATCATTACTCGCAATAAAACATCTCAATCCATCCCACTGACAAGTGACATGACTTCCAAGTGCCAACAATGCTTAGACAACAATGCCTCTCCAATCCATTGCATGCAACAATGAGGAAGCAACCACACCCTGCTTAATTGACAAGAGCTACAACTCAACAAAAAAAGCAGCTTTGTATCTCAATTCTGATGGCAATCAACTATCTCCAGCAAATTTGCAACACTTGCAAAAAATGCGATAAAAACCCTCTTCTTCACCATACTTTGTCCATCCCAATTAGTTCCGATAAGATAAGCTATCTTATCTTTGATAAGACAAGTGCACCACCTCCAAATAAAATTCTCATTCCACCCCATGCTATAGATTTCATATAATTTATTTCATTTCATAACCAGACTTCCCCCGGATTTCTAGTAACCAGACTTCCCCCGGTCGTCTTATCTTAACCGCGATAATTGCCGCCATCCTGCGCCGCATGGTACTGACCCGCCTGTCCAGTTAAAGCTTGGTGTTGTTGCTCAGCCCTAGAATGCTCGAGAAGTTGTTGCATATGGGCCGCGATACCGGACTGGAATTCAGCCTGACTGCCTCCTCTGGGGGCGGGGGCATTATAGTTTTGTTGGCGTTGCTGGTACTGTGGTGGGGCAGAGTATTGTTGTTGATAAGATTGTTGTGGAGCCTGATAAGACTGGGGATCCGGGACCGCCGTGTTGTTGTTCTTGGGCGATGTGGTTCTGAAATTGGCGACAAAATGATATGACACAAAATCAAATTTAGTGTCTTGTCTGTCTTATCTTACCTGGATCTGTCTCTGATGAAGTTGGAGTCCTTGCTGATAAGCAGGGTCAGACACACCAGCCCCAAGTTGACCTTGACTTTGACCTTGATAGTTTTGCTGTTGTTGTGGCGCAAAGGATCCAGATCGCGCCAAATGGTTCTGGATTTGAGCCTGATGCGCTTTAATCCCATCCTGATAATTTTGTTGAGGATTGTTTTGCACAGCTCGGGCGCTATTCTCATAAAGTTCTGGACGATACTGACCATCATCCTCGCCTCCCTGGTAGTTACCCTGATATTGACCTTGACCTTGAGCCTGGTACTGTTGTGGCCGTTGAGCAGGTCCGGATAGCCTGGCAAATTCCGCTTCTTTTGCCAAATGCGCCTGGATTTGTGCATTGTGCACGGATAGTCCCTGCTGGAATGCGGGTCCTTGTCCGGCCACAGCGGCGACCAAGACGGTCAAAATTACAATCTGGCGACAAATTTGGACAAATCATAAAAAACTCCGGTTTTTTAAAGTCTCTCCCTTTTTAACCGACTTACCATTCGTGCCATAGTGCAAATTGGGAGTTTGATTGACTTCAGAAATTAAGAACTTTTCTAATTCCGACTCAAAAAAGGAGACTACTGACCACTAACTGACCACAGAGAAGAGACAGATGCCAACTGATGATTGAGTAGGAAATAAAATTAGCTTTAATAGTCACGCTCATCCAGGGCGTCCAGGTAAAAAGAATTAGTGTCTGTGCTAACCTCCTACCCACGCCCGAGTCAAGATATTAGACAATGAACCCAGTCCAACAATGGGGAAGACAAGACGTCAAGCTGGACAAAGGATGACATGACATGATGGAAAGCAGGCAAGAATACCATTGATCATAAGAATTGTGAGAAGACTATTTTTTACGGCATGGTACTCATTTATCTTGAGGAATACTCACTCACTCACTCACCTGATGAAACCAGACACCTGGATGACTTGAACATGAAAGATGATCATCACCTAAGGACACGCATTCTTGAGGAGATAAGTACTGGAGGTCCAATCAAACATAATTAATTGACTCGTTGGTTAACTTTATCCTAAATTCTTTATCTCATTCAACGGGACGATTAAAAGTTATTTATGACCATCCCTGGCATGACATGGTCCACTTCTGACTGATCCAAATCTAGGAAATATAATTATCTTGCATGCAGTGGGTGGGATTGGATTGAGGAACAAGAGCAAGATGAGATTACATATATATTTTACACTTCAATACACATGTCGACGTCCATTCCAACTTTTTTAGTAGCCACATTTCTATCCTCCCATTGTTGACCATCCATTGTCAGTGTCAATGTCATGCTCACTCTGAGAATGAATTGATTTTGTGCATCAACTCAACTAATTTATGCCCAACCCTTCCACTTCCACGCTGTAGGAGTCACATGCATAATTGGCACATGAACCAGTGCATAAATTGGCACATGCAAATAACTGGACTACTTTTTTGCACAGTTCAAGGCTCATCTTGGACGCCATGCAAAATGAGACAATTCTTGGTTGAACACATGAAATTCCGGAATTTAACACATTCTCCGACTCCAAAATTCTTGATAACTTATGCATTTTTAGGCTTATCTTATTTTAGAGAACCACACCCATTTTAAATTCCATTCTTTATTTGACTACACCACAAAAGATAACCCAACCCCAAGATAAGTTTACTTAGCCGCCGGATCATCATCGGAAGTGAGTGACCTTCCCGCATGAAGCTCATCAGCATCCACATCCTTCCCCTTCTTAGGCTCGTCCCCACTCCCGTCCCCACTTCCGGCCACATCCTCATCATCACTCTTCTTATTCTTCTTTCCTCCTCCTTTCTTCTTCCCAAACCCACGACCTTGACCTGGTCCCGCACCTTCGACTGGAGGCGCCTCTGTCGCTCCTGTCCCCGCGGGTGGAGCCTCAGTTCCTCCAGTCGCTCCACTCGCTCCTGCCGCGGCTGGGGCCTCAGTTCCTCCTGCGCCGTCATTCTTACCAAATCCACGTCCTGATTGCTTCTTCTTTTTTGGTGCTTCCTCTTCGTCGCCACCATTGCCACCTTCATCGCCTAAAGGTCAGAGGTCAGTAAGAGGTCAAATTATAGCCAACTTAGGGCCCTTAAAACCACACCCACCTCCATCTCCTCCTTCCTCGTCGTCATCATTCTTCTTTGGTTTCTTGCCTCCCTTCTTCTTCTTCATTTCCGCCGTCCCCACCATCGCCGCCATCACCACCTGTGGCGACAAAAGACAAGATTACAAGCTTATCTTTGCCTTCTTGCTTATCTGCGCTTATCTTACCATCTCCTCCCTTTCCTTTGCCTTTGCCTTTGCCTTTTCCTTTACCCTTCTTCTTTGGAGGTGGAGATTCCTCACCCTCCCCCTCATCATCCCCTCCCTTTCCTCCTTTTCCTCCCTTGCCCCCCTTTCCACCATCCCCCTCGCCATCATCACCCTCATCATCTCCCTTACCCGCCAACATGTCTCCCATACCGTCTTGCGCCTTGCCAACTGAAATAGGAAGGTCACAGGTCATTCATTCATGTCCCAAGATAAGTGGCTTATCTCATCTCACCATCGCCCAGGGCCTTAAGCACCGCAATTTCCTCCAACCCCTCAATCTGTTTGTTATAAGCGATCCCTTTGCGCCTCGTGTTTTCTCCAGCGATCTCAATCTGCTTGCCCTCAGCCGCCTTAGCCTTCCAGTTCGCGGCGACTTGGCGATTTACTTGCTCACTACGAATAAGAAATGGTTATCTGTGACCTTTACCTTATCCATACGCTTATCTTACCTCTGTTTATTGGAGAGATCCATGAATTGCTTGGTGTACTTGGGATCAATTCCCGACATCCCTGTCGAGCTCCCATCCTTCTTTCCTCCTTTACCCTTGGATTTCTTCGGAGGTGGGGCTACCTCTTCCTCGTCGCCACCGCCATTGTCGCCCTCGTCGTCACCCTTCTTCCCCTTCTTATCCTTGGTTAGGGAACGTTTCTGCAAAGGAAGAAGTAAGAGTTTAGGTAAATTTCAGACAATCTCTTGGAATTTTTGAGCCCTTACTTCCAGAACTCTGGAGAAACACTCAGAAATTTGAAGGGCTACAATAAGTAGGACAAGGTACTGGAACCTTAGCTTCATTTTGGGTGTGGTTAGCTTATAGCCAGGGAGCTACTTGTCCAACCTCTTGGTCTGGTGGGAGATGAATGAGACTCGGAATTGGACGCCTGTGGAGGAGAGCTTATCTAATAAATGTCCTGGAGGACGTAGCATTGTTCAGAACGACGTAACTTGCATCACTCTTCGGCCTTACATCACAAGCTACATACGTCAGCCGGGACATTCCAACGACTGAGAACAATGGACACATAAGGAGGAGAGAAATTTGGCATTGTTTTCCCAATGGCGTGACATTGACGCCAAGGAGAGGAAGTTGGGTAAGTAATATACGTCTTTGATAGTCACCGGGCATAAATTAAGACGCAGTCCACGTCACGTGGAGTGGGTGTGGCTCCAATTCCTACCTTTATTTCATTCGAATTTCATACAAAATCCATGCAAAATAATATATGTCCGTAGAGGAAACTTTTCATTCATTCCTCTAATTTAGTCACTTGCTAAAGTTGCACACTGTGGAATTGGTTCAATCCGTTATGCAACTTTTATATGGCCGCCATTGTTTCAAGGGACAATGAGCTCGTTAAATAAGAATCCAGCAGAACAGTCGCGCATCAGCGGAGAGAAGAGAGCTAAATAAAATAGTAAAAAATTCCACACCTTCCTCGCTTCCTTATCAAGAATGGAAAGATGATAACTCACTTGTGCGATCTTAGCTCATTTTATGAATTATTTCTAATTATACTTGCGCCACTCAGGGTACTATCGCCAAAATTAGCTTATCAATAAATTCATGCACACTTCATTCATCCATCAATACAGGATTCATAAGAATTGCTTCACTTTGACGCCGACAACAACTCGAATTAAATCTAAAAAATATCTGTCTCCTAATTTTTTTATTATCAAGCTTTGCATACAATGATGCCCTTGAGATTTACTAGACCCTTAATTACTGGCTTATCTGATTCCTTGCTCATTTCATGGAGAAATATCTCAATTCCTCATAAATTCCTGGTCTGGGGCAACTCGGCCTTCCCCGCACCTGTCTAACGGGATGAGCCACGTTGACAAGTTCAATTTTAGCCCAAAATTAATACATCTCGCCAACCTGTCCTTCCTCCTTCTTGTTCTTATCTCCTGCCCCCACCAACTCACCTTTGACCTGGATCCAAGGCTAGGTCAACCATCCACAGGTAAGCAAGGCATCAGCTGGATAAGGTCACAATATTGGGAAACAATCCAATTTCTAACCCGGCACCGGTGTCTATTGTTGTTGTTTATTGTGTAGAATAAGTGGTCTGTCTAACTTTGATAAGATCGGTGGGTGGGTGTGGTCAAGTGTCGACATCCAGAAGCTAGAGCCACCTTCATTTTAATTTGCACGGATTTAGCCATATGTTGCTAATTTAATGTCAAATTCTGACTGCAAAAGTTACTCAAGTCCCTGATTGAGTAATCTAATCTCTGATAACATCCAGGAGCTAGAGCCACCTTCATTTTAATTTGCACGGATTTAGCCATATGTTGCTAATTTAATGTCAAATTCTGACTGCAAAAGTTACTCAAGTCCCTGATTGAGTAATCTAATCTCTGATTCTTTTTCTGTTCCAGACCACAATTCTGAGGGGGTGTGACACTCATCTTATCTTCAGGATCCTCTGGATTATCCCAATTCTGGATGGTTATCTTCACTCCATCCCCTCCACCTAGATATTACAAGTTAGACTGACTATCCTCACTCAAAATGGAGTTATGTTCCTTCTCCCGTAGAAAATGGGGTCACTCCCTCCTCCCCCTGGCCCTGTCCAGTCTTTCCCTCCTCCTCTTATCCGGGGTGCTGGGACAGGAACCCTTTCGTCGGTTCGAGTACAAATATTCCTTCAAACCTCCCTACCTCTCACAAAAAGATGGCACAGTCCCCTTCTGGGAACATAGTGGGAGTGAGTTCCTTATCTTTGTCCTTATCTGCGCTTATCTGCACAGAAGTTGTACTAAAAAATCTCTTTATTCCTCCAGATGCCATCGCCTCCGAGGAGAATTTACGAATTACACCCAGTCTCAAGAGTCAAAAGGGTGAGTAACTACAAAAATTCGCCAATTTTTGTGCTTAATATTTTGCAAACTTGTCCAGGAATGATTTGGACCCGGACTCAGACAACTTTTGATTGGTGGGAGGTGGAAATCTTATTCAGAGTCACGGGAAGGGGACGAATTGGCGCAGATGGGCTTGTAAGTTTTAATTAATTTAATTAAATCTTTAATTATTTTGGTACAACAATGCATTATTTGTTAGGCCTTCTGGTTCACGGAGCACAAAGGCGTGGAAGGTCCCGTGTTTGGGTCGTCGGACATGTGGAACGGTCTCGCCGTCTTTTTCGATACTTTCGACAACGATAATAAACACAACAATCCGTACATTATGGCCATGGTTAATGACGGCACGAAGCAGTATGATCATCAAAAGTAAGCATAGAACAAAATTGACTTATTTTATTTATATTTGTTAATTGTAACAATTAAATTCTTCAATCCAGTGATGGTTCCACGCAGCAATTGGCCGGATGTCTGCGAGATTTCCGAAACAAACCTTTCCCCGTCCGAGCCAAGGTTATGTACTACAAAAATGTGTTGTCGGTACGTAGCTTTTTGGCCAATTTACTAATTTCTTTCTTTACCAAGTCATAATTAACTATTTTGTTGTTAGATCTTCATCAACAATGGCATGTCCAATAGTGACACGGACTACGAACTTTGTATGAGAGTAGAAAACGTGATACTTCCAAGTAGAGGACATTTTGGACTTTCCGCAGCCACTGGAGGACTTGCAGGTGGGTGTCTAAACTAAAAATAACACCTTTCAAAACGCATATCGTTAAATTAACCAATTTTTTGTATTCCCAGATGATCACGATGTCCAAAAATTCATGACCTGGAACCTCAAACTGGACACCTCCCATCCCGGCGATGCTGCGACGGCGGAACAACAAAAATTTGACCAAGAATTCAAACAGTATCAAGACCAACTGGATAAGAAGAAGGAAGAGTACGTGACAAAACGTTAATCAATCAATAAATTATTTTTAAAATCGATCCTTAACCTTGTAAAGGTACCATATTGCCCACCCCGACGCCAAAAAGGAGAAAGAAGACGACGAATGGTTTGAAGAGGAACAGATTCGAGAACTGAGACAAATATTTCAAGGACAATCCGAACTCCGAGGCTTAGTTCAAACACTGAGTCGAAAACTGGATGAAATAGTAGGACGCCAAGAAACAACCATTTCACTCGTCAGTCAGTTTCAACACGGAGCTGGCGTCCCTCAAGTCGGGCATCCTCCGCCACCGGGTAAGAAATTTGTAAATCATGCAAAAATTGCAACTTAAACTTATTCCCATTTTTCAGGACAAATCCCAATGGGAGGAGGTGGAGGCATGCAAAGACACGAAGTCGACAACATGCTGGCTGCTAGCCGAGAACTGCTAACTTCTACCAGAGATATTAAGTAAGGTCCTTAAATTAAGGTCATTAAAATTAACCAATTAAGTGTCCATCTTAATATCTGACCCATTTCTAGAAACTTGCTCACCACCCTCTCCGCCAATTCCAATGGGAAACCGGCCAGCTACGGAAATGTCGACTTATCCGGATCAGTTAATGAGGTTGGCCTCCTACTCATTTTACTCTTATCCCAGATAACCTTAACTTATCTAATTCTCTTTTCCCTTTCCTTCTAGCTTAAAGACGGAATCAACACATTAAAACGCGACGTTAGCCTCGTCTCCCAAAGGGTTAGTGCCGCCCCAGCCGGCGCCTCTGGACAAATCGGCTGCCCCTCCTGCGTCTCAACGACGGTCGTCATTGGAATGAGTTTCCTCCAAATGGGCGTCATCCTGGGATACCTATTATACAAATCTAGTAAAGAAAGCCAAGCCAAAAAGTTTTATTAATGAAAATTAAGCCCCCTCCGCAAGTGATAGCCCTTTAATTAGCTAATTAATAATTAATAGTTAAGTACTTAATTTCTCTTTAGGACAAACATTACCTAATTACTGAGTCATTTAGTGATGTATGGGACTCCTCGACATTTCTAAACGACTCCAACTTTATGCAGCAGAGACAAGCCTGACTTTTAATGACGGTTTAATACTAGTAATTAAGTAATAATCAATAATTACTCCAATATCTAAGTTAATGGTTGTGTATAGCAAGTAGTTAGTGTTTATATTGGGTTGTTAATTAATTTCCAATTGACATTCCAAGACCAAGAATATTATCATTTCATATCAATCCCTGTACATAGCGTAATTTACTTTAGCCTTAGTTAATTATTGATTAATTTATCCCAATTATTATGTTTTGCTCATTATTTAAAATAGTTTAATTAATTACCATAAATTATACCTACCTTGGAGGAGAGTATACTTCCAGTCAGATGTAATTAGGCTCATTATTTACTAAGTAATTTACTTGGGTGCTCTTTACTCTTATTTAAGTCCGTTACATTTTAATTAATTACATAATAACATTAATTAGGTCATGGGCAAGTTAAACACGATTTTAATTAAACCAGTTTCTCCTCCTCCAATGTGGGAGGAGGACAACGAAGGATTTTATTTTTGTCAGTTTCCCTAAGGTAGTAATTATTCAGTATGCTCCTTGCTAATTTAATTAGCAAGGATTTAATTAGACAATTGCACATGCTAAAATTACATTTGCATGAGTAATTTATTAATTAAATTGATTCAATTAATTATCCACATGATTTTAATGACATAAAAAATATTCCACTTTATTTCATTCAAACTCACGTAATTACACCTTATCCCAGATAAGTATCCTAAACCCTACCAACAACCCTGATAACCAACCTCCTCCCCTTTTCCTGACCCCACCGCTTCCTTCATCCTCCTTGGTGCTCGTGGTGAAGTTTCCAAATGATTTGCACGACTTCCGTCTTGCACCCTGGAATAGATACGACATCCGATAGCTTATCTTACTGATAAGGCACTTATCTACCATTCAGACACTCCTTGACATAGATCGGCTCATCCTCCGGAGATCCGGCAGCCTCCCACTCGTCACAATCTGGGATTGAGTGTGAGTTTGTGGTTTCCGGTGTGGGTGTGGTCGTGCGGTGATGGTGGTGGGGTGGAGTACGCTCCGTAGAATGATAGGGTTGATGTAGAAAAGGTTCTTCAGCCCCTTGGGTGTGGCAGTGGATGCAGCGAACGCCTGAAAAAGAAGGAATGTGAGTGGGTGTAACTTAAGGGATGGGTGTGCCTACCTTGAACTTCTTCTGGGACCAGAAAAAGAACGGCTATCATCCCCAACAGGATGGGAAAAGTCGCGAGAAACATAAATTATTACACGGAATTGACTCAAGTCCAGCCCCAGCGTCCATTTTATTTTGGATAACCAATCGCCTTATCTTCCAGGTCCAGGAATTCTTCATTGTCAAGGAAAGACAGGTCACGGTCTCACGGTCACTCCACAATAAAATCATTTTCCAGTCAGTCACTCCTCAGTCCGCCGTGTGTTGTGTTGTCTTATCTTATAAC
>JAAXNX010002584.1:0-13014 GCA_036491905.1 Folsomia manolachei
CGTTGTCGTATCAACATTTGAACGATTTGAACCCCAAAAATCCCCGAAAATTTTCCAAGTTCAACGTTTTCATTTCGTTCCATTCCAGATTTTTCTTATTTTTCCTACGTGCTCCGTAATCCATCCACTTTTTGCTTTGTTCACCGTAGGAGACTTTCTATTCTGGCAATCCTCTTCACCTCCAATTTTCCTCCGCCTCTGCTAAAAACCCAAAAAAGTTTTACAATCCATAAAAACCCGTTTTATCCCAATAACCACCCTCCCCCTCTGCCCACCACGTGTTCCAAAAGTAATTTTTGCGACAAATTGAGGCTTATTTGGGAATTAATTCAATTTTTTCCTTATATTTCAGAAGGGACTGGATGACACTAGAAAAAGGACGCGGAGGAGCACAAACGTTTGAGGGACGGTGGTGGCACTGGCTTAGTTGAGTCAATTCCTTGGTTTTCCTCACTTGGCTTTTGGACGTAGGCAGAGAAGGACGCATCATTTTTTGGTCTGCAGCTCAGCTGAAGCATCATCATCATCCAATTTCCGAAATTTTGAAAATTATCCATCACCCCACCCCCACAGAGATTTTGAAGGAGGAGCAGTGGTGACGTGGCAGTTCTTTCCTTTCTTACTCGGACGTGAAGTGACGGAGTGGTTTCCTCTTGAAAAGGTGAGGTGAAATTTTATTTTATTTCGAAGTATTATTTTCCGTTTATGGGGTAGAAATGGTTTAATTATAAGGCCAGCAAAGTATTTGTAGCACCAGGTTGGTATGTGTCATAATACTAGGAAAATTAAGGGAATGTTTTGGTTGTGAGGACATTTTTCATCATTTTGCATTGCCTTTTTGAAGGTTTATCGGAATTTTATCAAAACAGTAATTTAATATTGTGCCAGAGTTCGTAATGACTTTGGTTTTGATAAGCTAATGACTATTTTTTGGGAATATTACACTAACGTTTTCTCTCAACGTTTTCAATGTATTAGAAATTGCGCAGTATGTAGGTAGTTTGGTGGCGTTAAAATGGCGTCGTCTCCTTGAACCAAAAGTGAAGGGGATTTTAGGACGCAATGCAATGGGAAAGGGATCGTATTGCCTTTAGATAGAGGTGGTTGAGCACAGTAAAAAAGCTTGGGGAAGAAAGGATGACGACATATGGCGCTGACGTCAGTACAGAACAGAACTTCCCAGTAAATGAGATCTGTGTTTTTAAGTATGAGGGTTGCATATAACGTTAGGATTGAACAATGAAGTGGTGGTGGTTTGCCTAGTTAATAATGTAACAATGCGGAGAAGGAAGACATAAAAGCGTTTAATTTAGTCTAGTGAAATGTTTTAGCTTTACAGCATTTTGCATGCGAATTAAATTGGTGATAGTCTAGTGCATTAAAGTAGGTTATCTGACAAACACAACTTTAATTCCTGGTTTAGTTATGCTTCGTTTTGTTGGCAAAGATTTCATAAGAATTGTTTGGATAGCCAAAATTGAAATTCAAACGAGATGAGCAAGTTGTGGAGGAAATATACGTGATTATGTGAATGACGTTTTGTGTGGGCGTTGGGTTACTCAAAGTTAGATTCAAAATCAATAGGTTGCTTCTTTACGTCACTATCTCATTCGCCATTATCCGCCTCCACAGACATCGTTGTGCCTCCACCAGCTTTACTGTTTTTATGATGTAATTTGTCACATCCTTTAAATAGTTGTAATTTCGGTTTTAATGAAATATCAAAGATGGGTGTTGCAAAAGGCAGAATAGTTGCAGAAAATTAATTTCCACAATCATTTGTTGGTTTCAGGTTTGTAATCTACCTATAGATTGAAACAAGTTGTAGAACAAAGGGTCGGGTTAGAATTACTAAGACCAGAAGCTATTGTGGGCTGTAGTAGTAGCTGCGTTGTGGTGGTCAAGTTTGTTTCGTAACTATTGACACAGGAGGTCTAATTCTTCCTCCCAACGCATCACGCACGCACAGTCCTCCAAAAAACGGTTTGTAATCTAACCCTATAAAAGCACTCGCTACTTTTTCTTGTTCCTACTGACTTTCTTCAAAGTTGAAGTCTAAAATTATGAAGGCCCCCCTCAGATTCTACAAATCCGGCTTACCTAGTCGCATTAATGCAGACCCCACAGGAGAGCAGAACACGGGAGATACGGCAGGGCTTCTAAAATGGATATCGGATTGTACAATTAAACGCAGACAAATCAGAAGGCAGACTCGGTGTAGTAATCTTTTAGCGGAAGCTGTTCTTTCTAGTGCATTAAGACAAAGCAAAAAAAGATTTAGCTCATAAGCAAGAGGAGAAAAGGAACAAAATTAGGCTTTTTTGTTTAAGTCGAAGCAAGAAAGCCGGGATAGATCCTTCTGATTCATCAGATTTTGAATTAGTTAAAAATTCAGCTGCCAATTCTAATTCTAACATTAGTAATTCAAAGCCTTACCAACTCAGTTATATTCTTAAAGATTTAAGTAGTACTAATAATAGTCGCAATGAAAAAGAGAATGTTAGTGAAAGCCAACGGGATGCAAAAATTATTACTGATTCAGAAGCAGATGATGAAGTAACAGCTTGTCTTTCTAGTCTCGAATCTTTTTTTAAAGAGTTAAAATCTGTCAAAGTAAAAGCGTGAAAGGAATTCATATGATGATAGGGAGAGATGAGAGATTCTATTTTTGTAAGTTGTTGACCTGTGATATTTACATATATTTTATCCACCAAATGTTATTTCAGATCAGGTAGATTATTGAGTTAGTCAGTACAATTAGGAGAATTCTATAACTAAACCAGCTCAGTCAAATAATAAAAAGGCTTAGCAAGTTTAAGAAGCAGGAATCGTCCTAAGAGATACAACTGAACTGATCAAGATAAATTGTGTATTAATCCTATATTTCATACCAACAAACAAATGTTTTTATTATCATTATTGTAATCTCAATAATATATTGATGTTGAAAAAAATTAAGTTGACGATTGTTGACAATATTTAAAAACAAATTGTGTTGGCGTGTATAATTAACTTATTTGATTTTTATTGATGCTGATTTTATCATGGAGGTTTTAAATGTTACAGTCTTCCGGCCGAATAAGAAATGGCTTGGCTGCCGCTGATCCCTCTCCTTGTCCTTTCTACGAGGCCAATTCGAGGTCGAGTTGATAGGGACTACCACAACTGCCAGACATTACCTGAACTACTACCCTCCTATCCAAGTATCTTGAGAATCAATCGCTAGCAAGCAGCAGTGCAGTCCAGTCTCACAAAGGGAAACCCGACGAAGGAAGTCGTGGTATCGTAAGACGATTTTCAAATCGTTGTTTCTTAAAAAGCATTTTAAAAAGGCATCATCAAACATGCATCCCATGTTCCCTTTCTATAAGATTTGCCAAGGTACGCTAAAAGCCAGTCCAAGGAGCAGGTTAAAACCGTCGAGAAATTAAGATGGAGAATGATAAAGAGCATTTGAGGTCTAATTTGGAAAAGAAAAGGAGGCTCCGATTATTCGGTGATTTGGTTCAGTCTCATAGATTCGGTTGGGTAAAAGCAAATATTATACAAAAGTTGTAGTTTGAATTTTGGGGAAATATGGGGCGGGGGTCGTAACTTAACGATGTTTAGTTTATATGTCCTTACAGTTACAGTTCATAACGGTCGGTTGGTATTAATGCGGAATACGTCTTGGCCAAGTTAATTTGCAATGCGGAGCTAATTTGTAAAATTGCTGGGATAGCACAAAGGAAAATCTTAAAATTATTATATTAATTAGCTGCATGATGGTAGGTAGAGGTGGTCAATGTTTTTTTCTCTTTAATTATCAAGGAAGTAACAAAGCGTGGCGTGTATATTCGTCCGCGAGGGAGTGTAATTTAAAAATTGAAGCAAACGGGTAAAATATTTAATGCTAATGTTGTCCTTTAAATAATTCTGGTATCGACGCAATTTGGTTGGATTTAAGCCTTTTTAGCAATCATTTTTCTGCACTTCACTTGATGGTAATGTATTTTTGTCCGTAACTAATAATTATTAATCTACGATTCTTACTATTTTTGGGTCATAACCATTATGCTTGTGGTGTTTCTTTTACTCTGGTTTTTGAGATCAATGTTCGAGAAAAGTTTACGGTAATCAATCGATTAGAAAGGGAATCATTATTAACTCCACACCTTCAACTTACATTGCGATGTATCGTATGATTGGTTGCGGTTGGTAAAATTTTATACTGATTCTATATACATGTTTTTTATTTAAGGTATATCACTTGTGTGTGTTTCTTTCGTGCATTTTAAACAGTTGTTTAGGTGAAGGTCTGACCTACCCAGTATTTAAATGGTTGTTTGCGGGGAGATTGTATTGCTTAATTCAACATCAGACGTCAAGAATTTCAATATTAACTCGATTTTGCTGCTTGAGCACCTGCTAAGCTGAATGTGAACTAAGGATAATTTGTTTTAAGTTTAGCTTTGGAATTATTGGTAGATCGATGTTCATATTTTTACTTCACTTATCGTATTTTAAACCCTTCGGGGTTAGGTAAACTAACTTGTTTGTTTGCGAGTACAATTATTAGTAGGTGTGTTCGGGAATCCTAAAGCTTTGGTTGAATCTGCCTGGTGGTAAAAAAATTGCTTATTGATGTCACGTCACCCGACCGAAAGGAGCGTAACTGCTGCGGAAATAGTTGCCAAAAAATCGAGCGCCCCGGTTTGTAAGGTTTAGTTTTACATAATACTAAAATTTTGTGGGAAAAAAGTTTCGTTCCAGAAATATAGAGAGAATAATTTGTCAAGAAGAGGGAAAGTAAGTCCATCCAGGCCGAGTCCATAAATCCGTCCAATCCAAGATGTCACAGAGCACTATTGTTTTTTTAAAATGGGTCAATTAGTAAGGTCTCACAATATATATATGTTTTCGGGAAAAAGTCTTTTCATATGCACAGGTAGTGAAGCAAACATGAAAACCGGCGCCCCTCACAATTATAGTCCCAGTTCGCCATTACATCCACTGATCCACTCCATCAAATCATCGAGAAGTCGCATCTGAGAAGTATTGTGATAATATTCCTAGCCTTTAAAGCATATTGTTATACCATGTGGTAGTAAGTAATTTTAAGCATTTATTATCATAATAGTCAAGTTCATTAAGGTGTAACATAACATGTCAAAGAGTATGTGGCTAGTTTTTGGAGCGTTATTTATAGCTTAACTTCACAGAGAAAGAGTGCAATATGCAGATCATCTTGTTGCTGTGATATGTGGTTTAAAAATATTTATATATTAGTGTAATTTTGAGGAGAAAACATGCCATTTTGTTTGTTCCAATAAGAATAACAGGTTTCAATAGTGAGTGCACCACAAAAGTTGAGGAAAGAAGGCACACAATAAGGAAGGCAAGTTTTTGGCCAGGAATCAAAGCAGATCATCATCATCATCGAGTGAATCGTTCAATAGTCGCCCGATAATAATCAAGCAGAGCAACATCTTTGTTCATCATGTGTTCTCCTTATAATACGATAAGTATTTCGTCAATTTTAAAGGATGGCTAATCCAATGTTCGGCATGGTTGTTTTCTATCGTCTATTTCAGAGTTTAAAAGTCCATTGGTAGTGGTGAAAGTTAAGTTGAAAGTAATCAAATCGTTTTCAGTGAAAGTCAAAAGTTGTTCAAGTCAAATCCTCACGGAAGGATACTACGGCAAAGTGAAATCCATTAATGTCAAGTCTCTGCGTTGTAAGTGACGTGGTTTTTCATGTTTTCATGGCCTTTATAAATTATAACTCCATTTGATTTTAAATCAATGGAAGTTGGATTTGGTGTTTTTGTGTAAAGTGTATTTGAAGGTCTATTCATTCCTCCGTTCCTGAAAGGAGTAAAGATGATTTCCTGTTTCCGAGTTATTCTGCGACATAGTTGATCAGCCTCGTGTGTAAACGTAAACCAAAAAGAACGATAAGTTATTTATTTTTAATAAGTATATACTATGCCATTGATTTAGCTCTAAATGATAGGGATGGTTAAGCTAAATTGTCGTTGTGGATTTGGTTTGTTTGGTCATATATCTACTAGGTAGATAATTCTCTGTATGTGTTCCGCGGGAGAGTCAACATCGTTGCTGTCCCTGCTTGATGGTCTTTGGACGAGAATAAAACAAGCGGCGTCTTGGCGTCAGCTGATGAAAAAAGAGAAAAAGAATGAAAATCTTCCGTGTCCATTCCATTCCGGATTTTCCGGGAAGAAGGCTTCTCATCAATCNGAAAAAGAATGAAAATCTTCCGTGTCCATTCCATTCCGGATTTTCCGGGAAGAAGGCTTCTCATCAATCTAAGAACAAAGGTCAAGGGCAAAAGGTCTCGGTCGCGTTTGGTTTGAATTCATCATCCAACCAGGTCTATTTGGTTAATCCATGATCATCTGTACTCACCCGTCCATGGTCCAACCCATACAATCCACCTGCACATCCATCCCACACTCCTTTTTGGTCACTATTCACATTTGGACACACATCATGGACATTAGGAAAGGAATTTCTTGGTTTTTGTGCCTGTCCCTGGGTTTCCCATCCTCATCCCGTTCTTATGTCCCGTATCTTACCTTTGATTTTTGAGATCACTACTACTACCAACTACAGTTCCAGTCAGAGTCAAGTCCAAATCCAATCCCTTGTCAGATTTTCTCCCCATCCGTGCAACAAAGCAGTTTCATGAGGTTAAGTAAAGGACTTCCCTAGAAATTTCATCCTTTTGGATACCGAGTTAAGAGTTCAAATTCTCAGTCAAGACCCCACCCAGTTCGAGATTAAAGAATATTGATGAATTTTTATCTACCCGATGTCTAATCGTTTCAAATAATGCTGATTTTCCTGTACCCAAAATTACAATCAAGTCACGAGAAAAAGCTGTCACGTCACACCACTTCTCTTTCCTACAATCAGTCCATTTGGTCGCATAAATATTGTCATCAGTCATCATGGTCATAACAAATGGAGGGGGGTTGTTAGTTTTTCTACACAGACCGGAGAAAAGTCGCTATCTACTAGAAGCGGATTAGTTCGAGATCTTATCTACAATGGCAAATGAGGGAAATCTTGCAATGACGCTGGAAAATTCAATTCTGTGAAGAAGCGGTGCAGTTGCAGTTCAGGCGATCCCTAAATGATTTGAAGACGTTTGAAGTTTGGCAGTGAGCTGACCCCTAAATCGAGTGCCACACGAAGGTTCAGTCCGAATCAATCTAATCTAGTTTCGAGAAACGCAGTCCTGTTGTAACTACTAAATCGTAAGTCAGAAACCAATTTCTACTCCTCGATACTATTCATTCAACACATTATCACCCGACCGCCTTTGTCACTTGCAGTTGTGGAAATTGTATGATGTTTGGAGCGTATTGTAAATGGTGTTTGTTCCTGATCCTGAATATCAATTGCGACTACGAGTCGGGGTCAATTATATAAACCAATATCTCTGGCAAATCAATCAAAAAGTGGTTTCATTAATGATTTGCGCTGAGTCCATTTATAGATTATAATCTAAACGGAGAGTTTCCATCTCATTAGTTATCAATAGTCCAATCTGGTGTTTCTAATCACAAATGGCGGATGAGAATAGCTCAAATAGTTGGGTCGTCACATTCCAGTTAAAGATAATCGAGTTCGAGAAACGAAATGAAAAAGAGGCAAAAGAAAAGAGGCAATTTTATTGAACCGTTCAGTCCAAGGAAATTTATAATATTACTAAGAGGTTCATCCGAACGAACTGGTTTGAATATCAAACTGAAAATCCGATCTCTCCGTGCGGGTCATCCAAGAAATCTAAAAAGGCAGTCATACACTTTAAATCAAATATGAATGAAGCAAAATATCGGCTAGTCAGTGAAGGAGAAAAAAGAAATTGAATGCGTCACCGTTCTATTCAAAGTCAAAGCTGCCAGACCAGTGTCAAGTCATCATAACTTTAAAGAAAATGAGGGTCCGTTTGAAAACTAGATGTGGAAAAAAGTAGAAGGCAAAGAGTTTAGGTTTTAGCTCGGGTCCAGTTCAGGTTAAGAAGTAATGTTAAGGGAACGTTGTCCTTGGTCATTTTTACCGGTCAATCAAGAGTAATTTAACTCGAGAGAAAGCAGTTCGAAGTGGCCCACTGACACTTTGGGTATTTATTGGCGTCTTGAAAAATGTTAAAAGGGAACCTAAAGAATATTGAAGTATGAAAACTTACGAGTCGAAGGTGAAGGATATTCTACTCACTATTGTTGTAAATGGAAAACAGAAGATAACAAATTCGAAGTAATCATCATTTGCAAATATTTACCTTCCCTGTTATGCAAAACATGGAATTGCTAAATCAATTGCGTTGCAGTTCAAATATCTACGTTTCATCTGGAGTTTGATTTTTGAAGAAATTGTCGACTAGTCGCAGCATTAACAGTATTCTACATCCGGGTTATCATTTTCTAAGTAAGGGTAAATTCGGAAAATGGAACTAGCGTCAGAAATCATCCCACTCCTGCAGTCGTACGGCACATAATTTGTTTGGTTCAAGGCGCAATGTCACTTATAGTTCTCCCTGAAACTGAAAAGAAATTCAATTGCAGTCATAAGGTTCTTATACCGTATTACGTAACGTCTTCGTGGAGTACATTTGTTTTCAATTACACGATGATTGAGGTTCCCAGCAACTAGCAAGACTAGCAACTCCTGACCCATCCATTACTGCTCAAGTTTGAAATTAAACTCGTCTACTCGTCTTATAATATACCCTGGTTCGGGTCCTTTGTGTAACTGCATACTAGATGCAAAAGAAAATTAGTCACTCACGGGAAAAGTCAACTTTGGGATATGTGTTCCATCTCCGACCGGTTAAAAGAAAATGGTCAGAATTCATGAAGGTCAATAATCCAGCTCAACTTAGGCAATTCATTTTTGCTGTCATCCTACCTGATTCTTCAAGTTTCAAATTCAAAGCAACACGACTGTCATCAGCAGACTAGCACCGTGGATCTATAGCATTCAGCTAAGAAGTAAGCTAATGTAAATGAAGAAAAGCTCATCTATAATCAAGGTAATCAATACGCCACTAACTTAATGGCATTAAGTTACATCCATTTGGTACAAGAATCAATTTTGGTAGCATTCTACTCGGTTCCAAAAATGTACGGGTCTATTACGTGAAACCAGGATATGGCGATATCCGATGAAATGAAGGGAATTTCGGAAACTTGTTAATATATTGATCAAATTCACCATAAACGGATAAGACATCAACGGAAAGGATATTTGTCAACCACTGGTATAAAGAAATTAATCAAGTCAATTAAGTCACAAGAAAATCAGGGGTTATCATAATTCATTGGTTTGAATTGAAGCTGGAAGGTTTATCAAGGAATGAAGAGGGTTTCGTAGCCAATTCCATCTCCATCATCGTGAAAATAGGATTGTTTCAGTCATTGGCGTTTCTTTCATCTGGTATCTGGTTTCATCATCATCGTCGTTGAATTTCTTACAATTCGGTTAATTCGTCTCGTCGCATCGAGGATTTCAACATTGATTTTCGGATTTTAGGATTGTTTCGGTCACCGAGGAATTTTTCTGCTTGGTTCGTCATTTCATAAGAATTGGGTTTATTGCTCACTCCACGTTGAAATTCCATCAAGTAATATGCAGGCGTGCACATCTACATCACATCTACAACCTACATTAGGACATTAAGTGAAGGCTCATCATTCATCACCAAATCGTTAAACTAATATTCTACACTACACATACTCAAGAAGATTGGAAGAGGAAACAAGATTGAAAATATGGTTGAAATGAAAGCATCACGGTCACTTCAAAAATTCATCTAGCTGCCTTCGATGTCAAGTTATTCCACATTCAATCGATGCTACTTGAATCAGGTTAAAGTCACCATAATCAAATAAAAGGGTGCACTGAAGTAAAGAAACTGTGTGTGAATCAATAATCCATAAGGGCTGATTTCATCGATGTTATGAAACTTGCTGGCAAACGAAATTAATTGAAAAATGCATAGTATGCAAATTGCAAAGTCAAGAAAATGATTAAGCCTCTGCGAACTTGTGGGTGAAGAAAATGGCATTATGAATGAAATGGTTCAAACAACAGTACAGGATGTCCATCAACTATAAATGATGTTGAAGTGGAGGTGGCTCCACATCACTCAACCGGAACTAGGTTTCTTGCAAATTCAAATGGAAAATGGACGAGGGTCCAATATTAGTTTCCAACTCCAGTCGAAATCAAATTCTAGCACTTGACTTGGAGGAGGCTCCAGTTGAGGTGCATTTCAGACAACGACGGACGGGTGTCCTCGTTCAATGGTATTAGTTGAAAGAAGACCTAGGAGGTTGCTGTTATAAGACAAATCAATCAAATGAAGCACAGAAAATGCGGAATAATCAATGATGGCCATTGACATTCCGGCTAAAATTATGAAAAAAATGTTGTATTCACCCGAAGTCACTGCACAATCACCTTTTCACCACCGAGAAATTTTGAAGTCCATCCTATTGTATCCTGAGAATTCTGCGATTCAAAATGCTAGTGGAGATATAAGTGCAACAAAGAAATTCACTTTGGTCACCCCGAGAAATGTATCAACAAATATTGAAAACTGCAATGGTGAAAGTCACATCAAGAAAGAAATTCAACCCCACTGTTCCATTCCAAGCAATGCATTCTACTGCAGCAAATAGATCGATATCAAATCAGCAGGCGTTAGAAGAGGAATTATTACATTGGGAGCAATTAATGTATCAAACGTGAAATCAATATCAGTCATACTTTCTAATTGCCAGATAAGTCAATGTCAATATCAATACGTAGGTCCATCAGCTATAACCAATTATCAGCTATAACAAATTGTGAGAAATTTATTTATTGTTATTACTATTTAAGCAGTAAAAACCTATAGCCGTCATAGATTTTGAGGTTTGTCAGGCAAGCCATCGGGGTCAGTTTAACAACATTAACGATATATAATGATAGACTACTTTCCATCCTCTTATGACAGTAAATTAGATATTTTGACAGATGATTAATTGTCAGAAACATTAAGGATAAGCTATCAAGCCAGATTAATTTTGTAATCAGCCATCAACATAATTGTTTAAATAACGGTATGGGATTAGCCTGTTTCCAAACGTTATCGTTAGCTAATAAATCTAAAATCTAAACCAGCTCAGGCGTAAGATAACATAAATAACACTACAAGGAGGAATACTTTTAGATACTTAAATTTATAAATTGTTCAACTAAAACAGACATCACAATAAGCAAACTACAATTAATATATAAGGAAGTCTTCATACCAGCACTGAAATGGAGATAGGTCATTTCATCTAAAGGAATTCACATTAAAAAATGCTATCAAAGCTAATATCAACAGTAATTCCACACTACCTTGCAAGAAGTAAATCTGCAGTCAGTCAACCTCAGCAAGTATCAATATTATCGAAATGGCATCAGTTGAAAAGAGAAGTTGTTCGTTTAACCAGAGGCGTGAAGAATATAGCTTACAAAGAAGTCCACAAATTCATGATATAAGGGTTCAGAAAATCGACAGGCGGGTCACGATGTTCCTTAGTATCTGAGTCCCAACAGTATGAATTTGTTTTTTCAAAGTAACGGCGCAGTTATTGGTTTGGTTTCAATGCAGAAGCTCTACACAGCACAATCCAGTTTCAAGTCTTTGAGTTCATTCAGTTCGAGGGATGTAGAAATCGGTCAATAATACGGCTAGCTCCACAATTCAAAAGAGAAGAGAGATAGCTGAATAGAGACTTAGAATTTAATTCCATCAACTCGTTGGTTCGTGATCGAGCAGGATGCTAAATCTGTGAAGATTAAATGAAATAGAAGTCACAAGAAAAAAAAGTCCGTAACAATTACACGGCATAGCCGCAGCCCATCAAAAATCCACAACAATTAAAAGGTCACATGGACTTCGTTCAGAGCTTTCAATCTATTCGAGCACCTTGTTAACTACACAAAAGTTTATGGAACAAATCAAACAACTATCAAATTGGGAGTCAAGCATGAAAAATGTAACGAGTTTTGGGTCAATGAAGGATTTGCCAAATTCATATTTAATGTTGCTGTCGTCTCCACAACCTTACTGGTCTCCGATAGGCAGGGGTACGGACAATAATTACCTTTATTTTGCCTTCAATATGTATTATTGAGAAATGGAACAACAATCGACTTATCAATCCAATTTTAAACTTTTCTAGTTTTCTGAATCGTTTTTGAGGGTCAAATTCTGTATCCTGGCAGGGTGCAATCATCTCATTGGGTTCAATCTATTATGGTCGGTGGTTCAAAATGCAGTACGAATCTTCACACTCCACTCACGCAGTTCAAAGAAATTCGAATATCTATCATCATAACTTTTTGGTAAAGCAAATGCACCATGTTGGAATACGAAAATACTTAATTCAATCAATAATCAATTGGGCATCATGGAGTGGAATCATCTCCGTACAAATCCCAGGTGAATAATGAAATTATTTGGAATGCAAACTTCTAAAGCCAAAGGTTTACTATCTGAAGACTATTTTTGGAAAATGGGAATTTTAGTTCATCTATACGAAGTAACAAGTAATCTAGCCGCACAAGGTGTTTGAATAAGAAGGTGGACGTAATGAAGGAAGATTTCAAGGTGCACCAGTAACGGATGTCCGTTTTTGGGAATAAATGTAAATAACCCGTAGTGTGGCGACACTACTCCGAAGCCTGTGATAGGTTTGTTATCAGGGATCTGATGTGGAGTAGGTCCTCTACGGTGTACAAAGGTGTGTCTCACCTATTCAATTAATTACCTGTAATTAATAAGCACTACACGGGAGTTACTAGTTCCTAGAGGTATTTGGGTTACAAGTTCTCCTGGTGCCGGATCGGGTCGATCCGATGAAACATGTTTCTCATCCCCAATGAGGGAATTGAGTGTTAAAAATCCAATGGAATTGGAAAAAAATAATTATTACTATATGGTCATTGTATGACCTTACATAATGGCCA
>JAAXNX010002585.1:0-13008 GCA_036491905.1 Folsomia manolachei
TCACTAAAATTTTTTTATATGCTGGCCGATATTTCTTAAACTTGGTATATAACATTCATTTGACGTATTCTAAGTGTGTGCCAAATTTCAACTCGATCGGAACAGTTTGAAAATTTGGCCCACACGGCCACTGCATTTTTTAAAGGCAAATTGGAACACCACTAAAAAAAATTTATTTTAAAACCGATATTGCCCATCTTCGAACTTAGCCTTTGCATTCACATGTTTTACGTGTGGTAAAAATTCGGAGTCGATAGGATAAGTTGTTTGGCCGCTAGCGTGTCTCACACAGACAGACATGACGATTACATAAGCACATTCGCCTCTGGCTCGGGCTAAAAATGAACAGGAATGGATTTCCTGTTCATTTGGAGCAGTGCAAATCTGGCAAACTGGTAATTCAAGATTTGACCTTCACTTAAAATGTCTTCAGTTTCTTGATCTAATTCTGTATCTATTGTATCTCTTCCAGACTGATTCATCCAAATGCCGATGTTTCCCTTGTGGTGAACTATTTTCAACCCACCTTCTCAGAATCGCTCATCATCTCCGCCTCCACGAAACCTTTCCCTGCTCCCACTGCAGTCGTTCATTCACAGGGAATTTGATAGTGAAAGCACACCTCTTAGAACACAAAGACGTAAAGCCACACTCTTGTCCCAAATGTGGAAAAAACTTTCGCCACCTTCAAGGATTAAAGAAGCATGCAATACTAATTTGTGGAGATGATGAAAACGCTTAGGCGAGACTGATGGCGAAAAGAGTGTAACAATCTCGGATTTACAAGGACATCCCAAGACCTCACAAGTGTCTTTGGTGTTGTAAAGCATTCGCTAAGTAGTCCAGTTTGAGGGAACATATCAGGAAAAGATGTCTGAATAATGGAACGTTATTGTATTCCGACTCAGTGGATGAGGATGATTCAGATTAGGACTCATTCGAAATATGATGGAAGCTGGGAGTGGATATTTCAAGGTGATTGATAATGTAAAATAGTCACCAGCCTAGTGTTAACTTTTAGTAATTAATATTCGTCATTTTGCATTTATTAGAGATTTTGTAATGGCATGAAGCTAAATGATAACATTCTGCATATCTTACAAGAAACTATAACTTCCGGAATAAACAGAATCTGTCCTTGACCTTAGAAGCCGAAGAACTTTAAGTTTTGAACTACCGAATTTAAAAAATTTCGAGTCATGTCCTCAATCCATCCATCAATCTTCCTTTTATAATTGATTGCACCCACTACACGCTTGATATGAAGAATGTGCAATTTTCATTCACCCGATTTGCGATATTTGCAAACTTACTCCTTGTGTTTCTCCTCCGAATTGACACACTCGGCTCAAAGTCAAATCAAACAAAGCTCGGAATACGTCAACTGAAGCTAGTTAAAGTATGTAACTGTTCCAAATCTCGGTTTACGTGTCACCGTATTCCTGACTGCGTGCAAAACTTATTTTTAGCCACCTTGACTTGACTCCGATTCGACATTGGTCGGAGTCGGATGGTGTGAATCCCAGCAAAGAGTTCAGTCTAGTTTGTAGGTCAATCAGCGAGTGCAGTGTTTTTTGTGGGGTGAATCTCCAGCCAAGGAATCTCCACCATGGCTTTTTTGCCCTGCTCCTGGAAATGGAAAAGAAATGACGTTCTATTCCTGACTTTCTGGTTACTTGTACTTTGTGGCCAACTAACATCCGCTAAAGAGGCTGAGGCACATATTGAAGAACTAAATTCCAGACAGCTTGCCAAACTTTTGGATGAGAAAGACTTTGTTGCAGTTCTCTGGAGTAAGAGGAACAAGTTCGACGAAAGGATTGAATCGGATTTTGTCATATTTTTGCATTTTTACAGTTACCAAAAATTGCCCGGCTTGCACTTCTGCGTTAAATGAGTTGGAGAAGATTGATGTGAGTGGGTTGTGGTAGTTTTATTGATTTAAATGGGATTAATTTATGGTTTGGGCATTATTTTACAGGATGACACGGACCGATTTGGAGTGGAGTTTGTTAAAGTGAATGACAAAAGGACGGCTAAAAATTATGGGGTGGATTCCTTTCCTAGTCTGATTTACTTTAGGTTAGTTTGATATTTTGATATTTTGCTACTTTGAGGTATTAAATAATGCAAATATTGAAATTATACATAGGCATAAGGAACCCGTCCCTTTTACGGGAGATTTGGAAAATGAGGTAAAGCAACTCGTTTTATTTTGTGAATTGGAATTTGAAGCATTTCTATTTTACAAGAAGCTTACTAATTAATTTGCAGGACTCTGTTCTCGAGTTCCTTACCTCCCTGGACTCCATGGACAATCCGGATCGAATTGAGGAGGTCAATGCAAAGATTCTGGATAAGCTTGTTCACGAAGAAGGGAGTTATGTTGCTGTCCTCTTTTGTAAGCTTTCTTTATTGCTTGGATAATCAAATAGTTCCTTAATCACAGTCATGATACACAATTATATCTAACCAAACACAATTACAAAGAAATTTAGTTGATAAACATGAAATATGTTGAATTGAAGGCAGATCGATGGAAGCATGTAAAGCCAAAAGTAAGATTATATAAAGTATCTTAATAATTTTTGTCCCGTCTATTTCTGGGCCTAATCAGAATTACAAGTGTATTTTTAAGTTTTTTTTTATTTTATCATTGTTTAGTAGAATTATTTACAATTAACTCAGCCTAATTTATTTATGATTTGTAGGACTTTTATTTACTTCATTATTTTTAGTTTTGCAGTGCACCGTAGTGTGCCACAACAAGAGGAAACATGAGTTGTCGAGCACATTTAGTTCATTTTACACAAAAATGTCTTTGACACAAAATTGCCAAAATTATATTATTATTTTTTAACATAACAAAACATCTTAAATTATTATTCATGAAAGAAAAGGTTAAGTGAAAATGAAGCATGATCCTTTCAGACACACCGGATTGCAGGAAATGTGATAAAGTGCTCAGGGAGTTGGAGGTGAGTAAATAATTGAGCTGGAGCAACTTTTCATTAAATCACTCTCAATTTTTATTTAAAATTTTTTAATGACTTGATTTTTTTGTTTCCGTCCATTCCACAAGAACATTGATGATGAAGTAAGACAATTTCAGATAAGATATTTTTGTAATTTTGTTTAATTGCTTAATATTTTACTGTGTTTTTACAGGCGGACGAGGTAACAAGAAATGAAACTATGTTTTTTTATTCATTCGTTTTATGTGATTTATTTATGTAATTTTTGAAAAACTTTCTTTTCTCTTTTTCTTAAAGTTGGGAATTGCATTCGTCAAAATCCAGGATGATGATTTGGCAGATGAATATAATTTAAATACTCTTCCAGCTCTGGTCTATTATCGGCTGAATACTCCCATCGTTTTTGACGGTATTAGAAAAGTGCAATTAGGATCCTTCATGTCACTAATGTCCAAATCTTCCAACAGGTGACCTGGCCAATGAGGAGGACGTCCTGGAATGGCTTATCACAAACAAGAGCTCAGGTGACGATGAGGACGAGGAGATTGAGGCTGTCAGTGCCAAAGCATTATGGACACTGATTGACTCCATTGACCACTTGGCTGTGCTTTTCCTCGACTCCAGCCCACTTTCGGAAGCTGCTCTTAAAGGACTCGAAAAAATTGGTTGGTAATTCAATCATCCATCGTACGGGAAAAGCTTTCACTTTTCATTTTACTTTGTTAGATGATGACTGCTCACGTAACTCCATCCAATTCGTGAAGTCAATGGATGATAAGAAAGCTGCCAAAGAATTCGGGGTGGACACCATTCCCTGTCTTATCTACTACGAGTCTCAGTTGCCAAATGTTTATGATGGAGATTTAAGAGATGAGGATGAAGTCCTTAAGTGGTTGCTGCATCAAAAGGATGCGGACGAGGTAAGTTGAGATATGGCAAAGGAAGGTTTGTCAATTTATGTGTACTGCCCTTTTTCTTGCTTTTGTTAGTCGTAATGTAGATAATTATATGCACAGATTGAAGACGTCACTTCAGAAATGCTGTCTCGTCTCATTAAAGGTTAGTTATTTTTGGCCAAAATGATTGACAGAATAATGATCTCATTCTGAAATTGTGTTACATAGAAAAGAAACATTTGGTCGTTCTATTTTACGATGACGATGAAAAAGAGTCTTCAGCCGCGTTGGCGGAACTTGTAAGCCACACGTAAATTTAGTTTTGTTAAGGAGGAAATGTTCCAAAAATTAATTTTGTCCTATAATTTTATGACTACAGGAAAATATCGACGATGAATGTGACCAACATGGAATTAGCTTTGTGAAAATAAGTGACATCAAGGAGCAGGCGGAATACGGAATTGAAGACACTCCAATGTGATCACAATTTATGAACTTATTGCATGAGTGGTTAGTAATTGACACTCTAATGTATTTGCAGGCTTATCTATTACGAGAATGGAATTCCTTCGATTTACTCGGGCGACCTGACCAAGGAAGAGAAAGGTACATAACTAGTGCATATTTGACTTGAGTCTGTTACCTTATTATTCTGATTTCAGTTCTGGAATGGCTTATCGAGCAAGTGGAATCCGACGAGATTGAAGAAGTGTCCACTCAAATGTTGGACATGCTCATAAACAACAACCAACACCTCTCCGTCGTATTTTGTAAGTTGTTCAGCCATCAATTGGAACCATAAACAGTTATTATTGACCATTCTCAGTCTGTGTAGCCAGGAATATTAAGTCTTGAACTCTGTGATAAGCCTGTGAATACCATTCCATTGCAATTCTATTAAGTTGACCACTAACCTATTAAACCGTTCTTTTATGTTCTCATGATCAGCCGAACATCATGATGTTGCAGTGTTATTCATAAGTAAGTGCTAATCGTCTGTCTAAAAGATTTCAATTGAATTTGGTGTGCGGAGAAGGAATGCACTTTTTGTCACCCTTTGGAATCTGAGGATTGGATTTGTATCATTTTCTCTTGCAATGAAATTCAATTGCTGGCCACGCACTTTTTTTTAAAGTTTGACATTAATTACTCACAAAAACAAAAAACCCACTCACAAATAAATACCACCTTTCCTTAGTTTACACCTTTAAAATGTTTTGAGCCATAACCATTTTTTGTTGAGAAGACAGGCCACAGTCGAGGAGCTCGTCCGGATTTGAGAGTATTTTTCAGCAAGTCATAGTTTAGTTGGAAATTAGTATTTTATAGAATCATGCGAGAAAATGAGTAGAAAATTTTAGAGTAGAAAATATAAACATTTTCCAAGTTTGAATTGGTTTGATTGATGTGTGAATGTGAAGGAGAGATTGATACTTTTTTCTTAGATGATTGTAAATATTTTTATTGCCTTACAAATCTTGTGTCTCGTATTTTTCAGATGAGAAGGATAGCCGACAGTCGCAAAAGATTTTGGAAAAATTAGGTGGCCCAGTTTCCTTTAAATAGTGCCAATTTGAAGATTTAAGTAAATGTAAATAATTGTTTTGTTTCTAAAGAGCAAATTGACGATGAATGTGACTCACATGGGATACCTTTCGTCAAGATAAGTGATGAAACGAAGGTTAAAGAACTGGGAATTCCGGTTCCTTCTTTGGTTTACTTTGAGAAAAAGATTCCGCACTTGTACGAAGGGAGTTTAGAGGATGAGGAAGAGGTGAGCGTAAATTGACGATGAATGTGACTCACATGGGATACCTTTCGTCAAGATAAGTGATGAAACGAAGGTTAAAGAACTGGGAATTCCGGTTCCTTCTTTGGTTTACTTTGAGAAGAAGATTCCGCACTTGTACGAAGGGAGTTTAGAGGATGAGGAAGAGGTGAGCGTTCTAAATTAAGCAATTTATTGCTATTCTTACTTTTGTATTGTTTGCAGACATTGGAGTGGTTGATCCATCAATTGAAATCGGATGAGATTGAGGTCTCAGAAATAGGGTGGAGAAAGTGAGATTGGTTTTTAACACAAATGTCTTTTTAGGAAGTGACGGATGAAATGCTGGATCTACTTATTGAACGGCATCCTTATGTCACCGTCCTCTTTTATGATAAGGAAGACAAAGCTGATCTCAAAATTTTGACGGAGCTGGTAATTTATTAATCATAAGGCGGTCTGAATCGATTTTAATTCTAATTTATTTTTCTACTGGACTTGAAATAGGAAAACATTGGTAAAATAATATTTTAAAAAATAAATCATTTTCCTATCTGTAAATATAATGCATATTTTTCAATAGATGACGAATTGGACAGCCATGGAATTTTATTTGTCAAAGTACGGTATTCAAAAATAATTGTTCGGATATGATTTATGTAAATTTATTTGATTTTGGCTATTTAATTAGATCGATGATGACTCCGAGGCAAAAGAATACGGGTTTGAAGAACTTCCCGTTCTTGTTTATTTTGAAAATAAAATTCCTTCCGTTTATGAAGGCGATCTTGGTAAGATAATGGCAATCGGTAACTAGCCAATCAACCAACTTTTTTTGCACTAAATTTGATTTTGCTCTTCATTTCAGGAAACGAGGAAAAACTACTGGAATGGATATTGGAACAAAAGCATACCGACACAATTGAAGAGGTACATTTAAATTATTCAATTTATTGTGATGGATTGCGTATTTATTATCAAGTTACTTACCAGGTCACGGACGAAATGCTTTCCAAACTTATTGGGACCAATCAATACGTTGCAGCTTACTTCAGTGAGTCAACATTTTTTAGTCTTGGTCTATTAATAATCCATTCCATTTTTGAAATGCAGGTGGAAAGTGCGACAATAAAGAGGACAAGTGTGCCCTAATTCTGCAAGGTTGGCAAACTGGAGCCTTTGAACAATAGATAATAGTTGGAGATTGACACATTTTTAATTTTTTTTAACAGACTTGGAATCTCTGGATGACGACTGTGATGAATCAGGAATTACCATGGTGACCACGGAAGAAACATTATTCGCCACAAAAAGTCTCGGACTCAAAATATTTCCAGCTCTGGTCCTGTTTAGGAATGGGGATCCTTTAGTCTTTAAAGGAGACTTGACCGATGAAGATGAAGGTAATTGTTAAATAATTGTATACATTTAATCCCCCGTATTTTCTCTACAATGATTTCTTTAACTGCACAGTTCTCACCTGGATAACGGACGAAGAAAACCTGGAACTTCCCGATCAAATTGAGGAAGTCAACTTGAAAATGTTGCAACGACTCCTGCACACCACGGAGCATGTCATTGTCTTCTTTTAACCGCCCTGGGGATAAGAAATCACTCCGAATTTTGACGGAACTGGTAAAATTTTAGACACTCGATCCAAATATTGAGAATCACAACTTTTCTGCCTCGCTTCCAGGAAAATATTGACGACGAAGCTGACGCTGCTCAAATCGCCTTTGTAAAGATATCGGATGAAGCCATGCTCCGAGAATATGACCTGGATCCTTTGCCAGCACTTGTCTACTTCCGTGAAACATTTCCAATGATTTATCCCGGAGATATTTCAAAGGAGGAAGCCGTCCTGGATTGGGTTTTTAAGTTGAAGGAAGCAGACCGAGATCAGATTGAGGATGTGGATCATCGCAGTTTAAGAATGCTTTTGGGTGAGTGTGGAACTATTGGCAAGGAAATTGTGGGCAATAGTCTGATATTTTGTGGGTTTTTTCAGATGAAATGGACAATGTGGCCGTATTCTATTATGAAGAGGATTGTGGATCTAGTTGTGACACTATTTTGGGTGAGTATTTATTTTCTAAAGTTGCATCCCAGGTATTCAATTGTCTGTAACTTTTTCAGCCGAGCTTGAGAAGATCGATGACGAGGCATCGGATGTCAACATTTATTTTGTGAAGACAACGGATACTTCCGTAGCAGAAGAGGAACTGCGACTGACTGAGTTTCCCAAACTTGTCTATTATCAGGTAGAGTAAAATGGAATATTGTCCTAAATGCCAGTGAGAATTTCAGAAATAATCAATTCATCTTAATCTTTAGGGTGGCCTCCCATCAATTTATCGAGGTATGCTGACTTCTTTAACTATTTTATGGCAGTCATCTCAAAATTCAGACACCTTTGGCCAATTGAACCATTGGTTAGTTGAATTGCATAAATGCTGACTGCATTCATTTCGTCATGTCCTGGCTCATACTTAGTATTGCAATTATTGACAAATTATTGGCAAACGGATAGGTTGGCTGGCTCATTTCTGTCTAAGTTTAATACTTCAAATTTAGATCTGTGTAGTAGTAAAATGAGCATTTCATATGTTAGGGGATTTGATGGATCTTTCCGACATATTCCGTTGGATGAAACGGATCTATTTGATCTCAAGCTGTGCGGATGATGAGGACAATGAAAATTGTGATCAAGAAGACGATGATGATGACGATGACGACGGTAATTAGCAACATCTTCAAAGATTGACCATGAGTCCTCACCTTAATAATTCTTGTCCAGATAAATGTATCAAGATGACTCTAGCCACGGATGACGATGACGACGACGACAGTGATGAAAATGACAGTCACGAAGATGACGATGATGATGATGACGACAACGATGGCTTCAACTTCCGTCGCAAGAAACCCAAACTCCTCCGCGAATACCGATGCTGTCCCATGGATGTCGATTATTGTGGTAAAAATAGCTTCGGGTTGTCGGAAGGACTGTTAGGGAGCAGGGAGGAGGATGACGATGACGACGATGATGATGACAGCGATGAGGACGATGATGATGATGACGACGATGACGATGACCATGATGATGATGAGGACCCGGCAGAACGGAAGAGGAGAGAGGCTGTCAGAAGGAGGATACTGTCCACGGGGAAACTGTCAGGTTAGCAAGATAACCTGTGACAAGTAGTTGGTCAATTGTGGCCTTATAGAACAGAGACATTTACCTGCCCTTAATTTAACATACTCCTTAACAGTCCTTCCATAAATCACGCAACATAAATCACGCAAATTTTGATGGCTGTATTTTTGCAAAAAGTGACTTATTTTGGTTCATTCTTTCCAGGTCGACTGGAAGCATTGGGTGCCAAGAAGAGTGACAAGTCCAAAAGGAAGAACTCTGATAGCTGGGTTGCAACCGTGATCAGCCGAATTTTCCGCCTTTTCAAATAAACAGGCATAAAAAACACTGGAGATTATTTAAGTTACGGAATCAATTCAAATTCAAAAAAAAGGAAAACCCTGGAAATGAGACACATCCATGCAACGAACTTGATTTTATTTAACTTGGTTTTTTGTTGACTGGCTCTCTGCTCAAATCAATGTGCCAATAAATGACAAAACTATTTTAAGCCAAAACCAACCTTGATCTGCTGCCAATAATTTGTACAAATCATAAACAAAGTCATGAAACTCTCTGAATGAGAAACTTTCATTCCTCAGACTTGCCAAATTGCAATTTATGAGCTTAGTGACATGACATGACAAAAGCATCCATGGCAAATTAATTTTGCAACAAATTGAGTTTTTGCTGATTGTCCCCCTCGTTTAGGATCTCTTGTCGAAGAGGATGAAGTCCTGCATTGGCTGACTTATCAGAGGAAATTTGAAGCTCTGCCCGAACTCACGAGGAATGATTTGGATGATTTAGTGCAAGACTCGGATTATTTGTCCATCGTCTTTTGTAGGTTACAAATTAAATCAAATTTGGATGTGCAAAAATTAATTCATGTCATAACCAAATTTAGACGCCAACACAACTCACGAGGAGTCAATACGGACACTGAGACGGGCCTCGTTAATTGCAGAGGATGCAGGTATGACGGAGTTAGTGGGCAAAATATCCGAAAAAAGATGACATGTCCCTATTTTTTTAGCTACATTTGGAATTCCAATTGCCAAAATGTGCGATCACCTAATGGCAAAAAGGTACGGGGTTAAGGAGCTCCCGGGACTTGTGCTGTTTCGAAGGGGAAGACACATCAAGTATGAGGATGATTTGGAGGATGAGGAAGAAAGTGGGTGCAGTGTTTATGTTTGATAAATAATTAATTTTAATGACACTAATTCATAAATAATTTGCCAGTGCTGGATTGGCTTACTGCTCCAGAGAACATGATCCTCCGGGACCAAATTGAGGTGGTTAATAGGAAAATGTTGGATAGAATGAGGGAGACAACGGAACATCTTGCTACCATGTTTTGTGAGCCAAAGGATAAAAAAACTAAATTAATTAAATCTTTCACAATAAAATGAAAAAATATTGATTATTTTTTCAGTTTCAGAAACGGACTGCAAACAATGTGAACGCGTCGTAGCAGGTGTGAGAATGACAATACTTCCAATCATTGAAAATTGAATTAATATTGATTCCTAAGTCCTTTATTACTTTTTCACTAATTTAACAATAGCATTGGAAGAGATCGATGACGACGCGGACGAAAATGGGATTGCCTTCGTCCGAATTGACGACTGGGAACTGGCCAAATCATTTGGAGTCCATGCCCTTCCAGCCATGTTATATTTTAGGTGTGGACTTGCTTCATTTTTCTTTCCTTCTCAGTTAAATGCGAGTTTCCAACCTAATTGTCCATTCCAGACTTGGTGCGGATGAACCCATTATATTTGCTGGAGATTTACGTTCACCCTCTAAAATCCTGGAGTGGCTCCTAATGCGTAAAGATCCATCCGGCACGGCGATTGAAGAGCTAGAAGGAGAAGCTCTGGGAAATATGATTGAGGAAGAGAACAGCTCAATTGTTGTCTATTTCTTTAATAAAACCGTGTGCAATGCCTGTGAGCCTGAGAAAAAGAAGAAAAAAGCCAAAAAAGATGGGAAGGATGCTCCAGAAGAGTCTGCGGAGGTGGAGTCCTCCCGTTTGGCGGGTTGTGCGATGTGTCGCGAAGTCCTGGAACGGTTGGAGGCTGTAGATGATGAAGTTTATCGCCATGGCGTGACCTTCTTTAGAACGGCGGACACGGACTTTGCGAGTGAAATGGGTGTCGCGGAGTTTCCGGCGCTGGTTTATTTCGAGGTGAGTGAAATTCGACAAATTAATGCCAAGAGGAAATGACGTAATTCTTCTCATTTTAGGGCGACGTGGCCTCCGTCTTCGAAGGGGAGCTGACCATAGAGGAAGACGTCCTCCATTGGATCGTAGAACACAAAACGGAATCCCGAATCGAACTTATAACCCGTGGCATGCTGGAACAAGCCCTTATTGAAACCGCATACCTCGCCGTATTCTTCTATAAGCAACCATGCCGCGCTTGTGATACGATCCTCATGGAGCTGGAGAATATTGACGATGACTGCGACTCCTACGGGATTCACATGGTGAGCAAAAATTATATTGGCAAAAGTTAGAATGGCGAATACCAGATTGACAAAAGTTAGAATGGCAAAATAATTTCCAAAATCTTTCCTAGGTCAAAATCGCCGACCCTCAACTCGCCAAGCGTTACGGAATCACAACCTTCCCCGCCCTCTTGTATTTCCGTAATGGTAATCCCCTCCTATTTGAAGGTGACTTAAAAAACGAGGAATCCGTCCTAGACTGGTTGACTGATGAAGAGAATCGCGAGTTGGCCGATGAAATTGAGGCCGTAAACTTTAAAATGTTACAAAAGCTCGTCGACTCATCTCCCTTTCTCGCCGTGTTCTTTTACGACGAAGATGAATGCGAGGAGGAATGCGACAATATTCTCCTCGGCCTGGAGGAAGTCGATGACGAAGCAGATGCTTATGGGATTGACATGGTAAAAGTTGTGGATGGCGATACAGCTGCGGAATTCGGGATAATGAGCACACCAGCAATGATCTACTTTCGACGAGGAACCGCACTCATGTTCGAAGGGGATTTGTTTGATGCAGCCGCGATTCTGGGGTGGTTAACGAGCAATGAGGCGTTCGAGTTGAAGGACGAGATTGAGTTGGTTAATCGAAGGATGTTGGAAAAGTTGCTGGATGAAAATGCTTTTGTTGCGGTGTACTTTTATGAGGAGGAAGCCTTGTGTCCGAAATGTGGCGAGATATTGAATGAGCTGGAGAGGGTCGACTCAGAGGCGGAGAATTTGGATATATTATTTGTTCGGATTGGTGAGATGAACTCGAGATTTTTGCAAGATTTGTTTGACAACCTTGTTTGGTTTTGCAGATGATACCAAGTACGCCAAAAAGTGGGGAGTGACTAAGATTCCGGCGTTGGTTTATTTTCGAAGGAAGTTTCCATCCATTTACAGAGGAGAGTTGATGGATGAGTTGGCCGTCTTGGAGTGGTTACAAAAGAATCGGTATAAACAGCCGGAGCTTAACTTGTTCATGTTTGCGTTGGCCTCGATGAGTTTGGCCTTTGTCGTTTATACTGTATTCATTCTGCTGTTTCTTAAGGTGAGATAAAAATGAGGAAATTAGTAGAGGTTGACTAATTAAGCTTCTTTTACAGCATCCCGAAAACCCGACCTGACAATGGAACTGCGGCTAGTAGGTTCCAATGTGAAAGAATTTTGACCTGCAATTGTTGAGGATAGGTTAAGTAAATTAGGATGATGATTTATTTGGGGGTATATGAAAAATAAAGTAAATTCAACCCGTAGATTGATTGAAGTTGTCATTTATTCTCTATAAGGAATGCAAACGTCTCAAATATAATGGTACTTCCGCCAAATGTGTCAAATTTCGTCACAGACGGACATTGCGCCCCACAACTAAGAAATTTCCCTCTAATGGAATAACCGTTTTCAATTCCCTTCTCCACACACCTTTCGGCGACGAAGTTAAAACTTCGTCATTTCCGTGGCGACGTGGAACTTCCTTGGCTGGACTGGGATGATAATTACGACTTCAACTACCAACAAAACAAAATCTTGAAGGATCCTGTCCTAATTCTACCTGGAGACCAAATCACTTACGGTAATTAAAAATAACGAAATAAAAATGATGTATTTTAATGACACAATGAGAGAAATGAATAAAGTTGGAGTACGTGCTTCAGAGCAAAAAGTCTGAGCTTGAGGTCAAGGTGCTGAGTTGAAGCTTGAAGTAAAAGTTTTTACTCATTTTCAAATGAATAAG
>JAAXNX010002586.1:0-13006 GCA_036491905.1 Folsomia manolachei
GGACGTCTTGGAAGTGTGGTGGGTTACCTGGGTAATTAAGAGAGTTGTCATGGTGAGTGTTTTTTTGGTTGTCATGCAAAAATGTTGCCATGAAATATTTTATGTTATGCAAAAACAAAATTCCATAGCAACAAACTTACCTCCACCCCACAACACCGCACCCACCCAACTTCCCTACACTGCCCCCACTGCAACAACTCCTTCTCATCCCACAATCCTTCCCCATAAATCCTTGGACACGATTCCCGGAGGATGCAGGGACAGCCAGACTCTGTTTCCAGGGGGTGTGGTTGCCCTGGTGACAGAAATAAGAGAATTAAAATGAGCATGTTGCTAGGGTGAGGTTTGGAGGGTGACTGGTTGTTATGGAATTGGTGTCACCAGATTCTTTTGAGGGATTCTATGGAAACCGGAGGTTGTTATTTTTAAGAGTAACGGTTGTTAAGGGAAAGTGGGGCAGGTGTTGCTATGGATTTAAAGTTGTTACCTGGGATTTAATGGAGATTTAGGGATGGAATGTGGATTGGTTGAAGGAATCGTTATGGAGTTGCTTGGGAACTGAAAAGTCATGGAAACGGAATGGACTTAAAAATATGAAATGTTTAAAATTGCCAAAATTTGGCAGGAGGGAAATTGACATGAAAAATTGGCAGGATTAAAAGATGCCAAAAATTGGCAGGATTAAAAGATGCCAAAAATTGGCAGTGCCAATAAAGATTGGAAACAATGGCAGGGTGATTTTTGGCAGGTGAGAAATATGCCAAAAATTGGCAGTGCCAAAATGTTGGGTTTCTGAGGAGCNATGGCATGGTGATTTTTGGCAGGTGAGAAATATGCCAAAAATTGGCAGTGCCAAAATGTTGGGTTTCTGAGGAGCTTTCGTCACAAAATCTTGTCCAAATGGTTAAAAATGTTAAGATTTTCCAAAATCTTGCATATGTCGCTCTAGACTAATTAATATGCCCATCTGCCAAAAATGCATTCCAATTTTGACCAAATTAAGGTTGCTGGATCACTTCCAAAAAAGACTACCATAGAAAAAGTTTTACAAGCCAAACAAATTCAACGACGCATAGAAAAGGTTTAACTCGATTGAATGAAAAGAAATAATATATTTATGAAATTTTAAACAAGAGGCGATTGAAAAAGAAAACAAAAAAATATTGTAAAAAACGCGACAGCCAAAAAATTGGCAGTGCCAAAATATTCTGGGAATGGAATGGAAAATTTCGGCAAAAGAAATGTATAATTGCCAATTTTCTGCCAAAAACATTATACTCAAGTAATTCATCCTTTGTCATAAATGCTAGTAATACTTGTATAATCACACAAAAATAATAATTCATCAGTCAAACAAACTCGGTGAGATTTTACAAGTGATGCAAAATTGGCCAAACATATGAGAGTTTTTGGCAGGAAACAATTGGCATGGATGCACAAAATAACTGCTGAGAGTAGAAATAAGTAATTCCAGTTCATAACTTAACTTTAAATGAAACAATGTAATTTACTGGATTATCCAAGAAATGATGGGAAAAAGTCATTTATTAGGCGCATCTCCCAATGCAAAAATAGAAAGTTTCCATTGATCTTTTCCCATAGCAATTCAATCACCCAAAAATAATCTCCATGGAAACGACCTCAGCCTTCATTGCGACCTTCAGAATTACTTCCAGAAAGTGACAGAAAGTAACTCAACATCAATAGTAACCTAATCTCCATGGCAACCAAAATCTTGTCATTGGCAACCTCACCAATAGCACACCAACCAGATCTCTAAATCTTATTGACCCACTACGACATCCTCTCGCTATTAAAAAAAAGAGAATGCACCAGTAGTCAAGCCAACAATATTGAAAAATGTTTAAAATTTTGTTGCTTCTTTTATTGGTGGGGTTGGGAGGTGAGTTTCTTTTTTTGCCAATTATTTTGGCAATTTTTTTGGCAAAAAATTGGCAGTTAACTTAGACATTTAAAAATCCACCATTTAGCATCCCAAAACCACTCCCTCCGCCGGAAACAGCGCCCCACACCCCAGACCACACCCACACCCAATGTCCAACAACGTCAACAATCCTCTAAACAATCGATCGAGTGTCCAGAAGATTATGGATTCTTTGCAGATGCTGAGCAGTGTGACAAGTATTATTCTTGTGAGGGTGGGGTTGCGAAGGAGGTAAGGAATTTTTAAGTGAAAGGAAAGAATTTCAATTTTAATATTTTTTTTTTGTAGAAACTTTGTCCGGATGGGTTGGTGTTTTTGGGTGAGGTTTTAGTTTTGGAGAATTGGCAGGAAATTTTGGCAGTTAATTTCCAAGGGGATTAAAATTTGATTGTTTTTTACAGAGGCCGGCTCATCCATTGAGAAATGCGAGTTTCCTTTTGCTGTGGATTGTACTTCCAGGAGCAAAATTCGTGAGTTGTCGTGGAAAATATTGTATTTTGTACATTTCTGTGGAAACATGAAATTAGATTTTTACATGGAAACAGAAATTATTAGGAAGCATTTCGTTATTTGCTATGGAAACACAAATAATTTAAAACCAAATTATCATTTCCTTGCAGAACCCCCCTCCCCTTCTCAAAACTGTCCCCGAAAAAACGGTTACTTTGCTCACGAAGATATAAAAATTTGTGATAAATTTTTTTTCTGTGTGGATGGGAATTATAATGCAATCACTTGTCCGGATGGACTGGTTTTTAGTGATCGGACGGGAACGTGCACTTGGCCAGACCAAGCCAAGAAGGCGCATTGTTCCAGTGGAGGTGAGTACAACAGTTAAAATAGCAACAAACACCAGCCAATTCTTCTTTTTGCCAAAATAGTGCCAATTTCTAAACATGTGCCATATAGAACTCTTCTCCTTCACGGGTTGTGACTATAGAAACCAAAAAAATCTCCATAGAAATATAAAAAACTAGTAAATAAAATATAAAAGTTTAATGTGTTACGGAAGCGTTCGCTGGATATTTAATTTTAAAATAGCAATATCCACCCAGGGCAAGGGACGTGGACCCCCTTCCGTTTGTTGCCCCACGGACCTTCTTGCGAAGGTACTGGCGGTACATTTGTCAGAGCCACCGCAGGCTCAATTAATCAGTAAATGATTAATTATAGTTTCACTTGTACTGAGTTACTTGAAAAATCTCTCTATATACAACATTTTTGGTGTATATTTTGTCTGATCCCTCTATAAGTTTTCCTTGGGAGTCGCCAGGGACTATCTTAATTTTCACGTCTCCGTGTTCGAGAAATTGCAACATAAAGTTGGCCATGACTGAAAACGGGTTCCGGAAGGTAGATACCTAGCGATTTGTTGATAGTCATCGCAAATGCCAATTTTACAGGAAATTGTCCCCTTTTTAATTTAAAGGGTAGATCCGTGGCTGAGGGTGTCATGTCAATCCTTGGAAATAAACACCAAGTTGCCCTCTGCCGAACCTGTTATAACTTCAGCTATTATCAGGTTTGGCTTTAAATCTTTGACAATCAGTCGTGTGTTTTACAAAGTCCAAGCTTTGTATTGAAGTTTCTAAGGAGCATTATGATTGCACCCTTTTTCTTAGGTGAGGCTATAGTTACGGAAAAACACCTAAATATGCATTCACTGGGAGTTTGAAAAGTCACCACTAAGGGAAAACTTTGTCATTTCTTAACCGATTTTGACGAAACAAAAACCCAGAGTCATTTATGACGATGGTGCATCTAAATCGCGTACTTGAAATTTACAATTATTGACGGGCTTGAAGTAATTCTCGAAAAACCACTGCAAGTGCGTCTTTTTGGCCTATAATAAAACTGTGTTGGGTCGACCAAAGTATTTAAGATTAAAAAAATACGCTAAATTTAATGATCTTTGATTTGACACCTTAATATTGAAAATCGGTTGAGAAATGAAAAAAGTTTTTCTAGTGAGACAATCACGAGTCAAGGTGTGGGGCAGATAAATGACGTACTTGTCAGGTCACTTAGCTACGAATACACTTGCAGGAATTCGCTGATTACTTGTTTCAAGCAAGTAATTCGGTTTGGAAAGTTGACAATTAAAAGTAAAAAATAAACTAAACCCTAAAAAGGATTACTTAGGTGAGACCAATGTGCGATTAAAAGGATGAAATAATCTCGTTTTGTAACAAGCAGCATCACCGCCCGGGGAATAAGTCCCAAATGAAATAGCATGAATGTTACAAAATTTTACAATCTACTTAAACGTAATATCTTCTTGACACAAATGAGCCACAGTGGGTGACTCTTGTCCGTGGATTCTGGGCTGGAAGCCTATGTATATTTCTTATCGCACTTGGCTGCTGTTGAAGTGGAATAGTGATTACCCAACTTTGGTCCCAAAACGGAGACAATAAAGGATACGTCATTGGTTCTAAATTAGGATCCAAAATATTAATCCGTTGGCAAGTTCGATTTTCTTCATTAGGCTTGCAGTGAATAATTAAATCTCTTTCCAATAAAGGTTCGCCGTCGGCGTTCTGGAAAATTACAGCTACTTCATTTGCTCGTGGAGCATCATAGCTTTGATTGGATTTTCGATCATGTATAATAGCCATGGAAACACTGGTGGGTTCTTGTCCACTTAATTGAGCATCTGCCATGCTTTCTTGCTCAACTTCATGCAGCATTTTACATGCCTCAGCAAATGGATTGTTGTTAGCAATAAAAGAACTGAGTTCATTCATTAAAGTAGGGTTACATTTTGAGTTTTCATTGTAACTCAATCTTTGCTCACTGGCTTCGGCAGCATCCAGAATATACAATTGTGCATATTGCCTTCTGCCGCCATTTGTGGGATGTAGTGCCCCTGTGCGGTACATAAACTTGTCCATGAATACGAAATACATAAGGACCAAACCCGGGTGGTGGAGCAATTGAAGCTTCCATTGACGCAAATGCTAAAGAGCTGTTAAAAGACCGGATATTTTCCATGAAATTTTTAGAGTGGTCATTATCGTTGTTAAGGTTTTTCATAAGGGAAAGGTTTTCCAGATATGGTGAAACTTTAATTTCTGGTAAAACAACTTTTCCTTTATGACAACAATTAGAGAACAACCGGTCACTGGGCCTTTCTTCTATAAAATGCTTGGCGTTGCAAAATTGGCAGCGCTCTTCTAATGAACCACAATTATGCATCCCGGCAGTGATTTCGTCTAAGATTTCTGTTAATGCTCATTTATTATTTATTTCTATTTCGTTCGGATTCTGCATGTCGTTCCCTTTCAAGGTTCCTCTCTATTTCAGTCATATTTGCTCTGCGATTTCTATGACGGTTTGCATCCTTCTCTTTCCTAATTCGCTTAACCTCCAATTCCTCCTCAGGCGTTAAACGTCTTTTGGGAGGCATCGTGTCCTTTTTTATGGGCACGCTCTACTGTCTTAAAACACGGTACTGATGGAACCCTTTTAGAAATGCCGTGGTTGAATATTATTATGAACGAATATATTCTGTGCCACTATATAATTGATAATGAATGATAGTTCTCTAATATGTTAATTTAATTAACCTGTCAGAAGAAAATAAAGTCATTATGTCTGTTAATGTTTGATTTTAATAACTGGTGGTGGAAATGAGAAGAGAACTAATCCCTCCCAGACCTTAAAACCCCGTGTCGCCCAGATAATTAAAATTAATATCCCTCCCGGCCCATTAAAATACTATGTTGACATTTAATATCCCTCAGGCTTTCAAAATCCTGCTAGTTGTGTTAGGATTGGGAGGATGGCGCAGTGGTTGGGTTTGTTGTGAAGAAACCACTTCCCGGATGAGTGAGCCCGTGCTCATTTGCATTTTGCGTACGCAGGCAGCCACTGCACTCTTTATGTATAAGTGATTGCCCAGCAACGCAAAAAAACTCGTTAGAAACACAACCAAAAAATCTCTTTAAAAACGCAAAATTTCCATAGAAACAATTTCCTGCCAATTTTTAATGCCAATTTCTCTGCCATTTCCAGAACTCTTCTCCTTCACGTGCCCAACCCTCCCCGAACCACGCGAAGGCCAGGCAATCCACCCACGCTACGCGGATCCAAAAGACTGTCAAAAGTTTTATGTGTGCATTGACAGCAAGATTCCGCGACAAGGGGGCTGCTCACTGGGTCAAGTCTTTAATGAGAAGAGTGGGCAGTGTGACAAACCCAAGAATGTTCCAGAGTGGTTAGTTAACTAGTTACTTAATTATTTGGATAATTGAATAATTAAGGCTTTAAAACATGTTTAATTAGTTAATTACAATTAATAATCATCTTTCTAAAACAATTACAATCACATTTAATGACTAATTATCTTATAATTAACTAATAATCTTTAACAACTTCCAGCAAGGACTGGTACAAGGGAATCCTGGATTATGACGAAGACGGCGAGATTGCCACCACGCCCAGGCCAAAGCCAAAGCAATCCAGTGGGAGTGCCACGAATAGCAGACGCAAAGGTGGTGGGAATAAGAGGCCTGTGCAGGAAGAAGAGTAGTTTATTTTGGGGAGAGAGATTTATTTTTTTATAATAAATTTGTTGTTTTGTGAATTGTGTAAATTATTTAAATGCATTTTTATAAAATCTGCCTAAATTTCCTGCCAATTATTGGCAGGAAATTTTGCTAATTTTATTGTTTTATGAGTTGTGTTGAAATGCTGCCAATTTTTTTTAGATTTTGCCATTTTCACGAGGTCTCGCAAAATGCTGCCAAATTTTTGGCAATTCCAGTTTTTTGGCGTATCTAATCTTTTTATTCTCATTTCACAGGCCAATATTTTAACTTGTGCCAAAATGCTGCAAAATTTTGTGAATTGTGCCAATTCCAGTTTATAATTTTCATTCTGCCAAAATTGCTGCTATTTTTTGAGGAAATTTTGCCAATTCAATGCATTCTGCCAATCATCTTGTTTTAAATTCTGCCAATTTTTTCTCGCTTCTTGGATTTGGCCATTTTCACAAGGTCTGCCAAAATGCTGCCAATTTTAGTTCTTTGTAATTCATAATGCCAAATTTATTTTATGAAATTTTCAACAAATGCAGCCATTACTGAACAAAATCTAAATTTCATTTTTAAAAGTTTTACAAAATCTGTAGCCAATTCTACAACTTGTGCCAAAATTACTCATTTTTACTGCCAATTCTGCTGCCAAATATTCTTTTATTTCCACAAATTCTCAAATTCACAATTTCTATTCCCCCAAATTTCACTCTTTCTGAATCCCATTTATCCTTTCCAACCCAAGCAGCAGCGCTTGTGTCCCCTTCCGTCCTTCTCCTTGGGCTTTCAATCCAACGTATAATTGGTGAGCTAGGGCCAGGCCAGGGAGGCAGAGGTTCATACGACGAGCTTCATCTAATGCGATTTCCATGTCCTGTAAAAGTTTTGGTGGAGCGGCAGCGGCCGATTCCTAAATCCAGCACTATTGTGCTGTATTTAGTCATCTGACCACTACCGGACCGTGAGCGTGTGGGCTAGCGGATGTTGGTAACAGGAAGAGTGATAAAATGCATAGAAACATGATAAATTTGCATAGAAACGCAAAAAACCTCCATAGAAACGATACGGAAATGCAGAAAACCAAAAAACCTCAAAAATTGCATAGAAACCTAAAAATCCATAGAAACAAAAAAAAATAAAAATCTTTAAAAATTCCCCAAAAAACGATAAAAAACCTCAAAAATAGAAACGACAAAATCCACTCCCCTGCCAAAAAAAACTCTCCCCAAAAACCCCACCTTAACAAAATGTTCCACAGCAAACCCTGGCTCAAAATCCCTCTTAATCATCCTCGGTCCATAATTGCTTAGACTCCAGGACCCCGCCGCACCGGAAGAAACTGCGGCTAATGTCTTTTCAACGTCGAGACCGGATTTTTGGGCGTACAGGAGGGCTGCCAAAAAAATAAAAATTTTTGGCAATTATTTTTTGGCAGAAAAATTGGCAGAATTTAAACAACTCGCTGTTTTTCCTTCAGCCAATATTTCAAAAGTTAACTGACAAGTTACCTTCTACAACTCCAATGATATTCGTTGCGATAAGGATTTGATTTGTCATTTTTGTGTCTTGTCCGGAACCGGGGGGACCGGTGTGAATTATTTTTCCGCCTTTGGCTGCCATACAGCTTAAAATTGGAGATATTTTATTGAAGGCCGTTTCAGTGGCGCCGGCCATGATGGAAAGTCGACATTCTCGGGCCCCAATGTCGCCGCCTGTAAGGATTTTTTGTTAACTGCCAATTTTGATGCCAATTTGATGCCAACTTTGGCAGTTGCAGTGAAATTATTGTAACTTTTTCATTTTTTGGCAGGTCTGCCAATTTTTTAATTTGCCAAAAATCAACTGCCAATTTTAAACCCATTCATTTAGGTAACTACTTTTGCAACCGTGCAGGTTTTTTATTTTACTGCCAATTTTGGCAGGAATTGCCAATTTAATGTTTTCTGCCAAAATCACTGCCAATTTAATTATGCACTTCCGCATAGCAACACATTAAAAACTCACCACTAACGGGCGCATCCACCCCATGACAACCAATTCCTTCCATTTCCATAGCGATTCTCCTCGCAAGCTCCGGTTTAGATGTTGTCATGTCAATTATTATGGCGTTTTTTTTATTTTCCTTTTTCCAGGTCTCTAAAATTCCATCAGTTCCTAAAATCACTTCCTGGACGTCTTTTGGGTAGCCGAGGATTGTGAAGATTAGCGAGGTTTCCAGGGCAACGTCAGTAGGTGAATTACAGAGGATTGCGCCTGTAATTTTGGTGATTTATTGTCATGGAAACTGGAAATTTTTTAAAATTAAATTTACCTCTGTCAATTAAAGGTTGACATTTTGAGGGGGTGCGACTGTAGAAATTTATATTAAATACGTTGACAACCAAATTATAGAATTGCTAAAAAATATTTCCATAGTTACCTGTAGACAAAAGCCGGATACCCAGCATCCATGACATGTTGCAGCATCCAGCGTCCCATAACGCCGCAGCCGATCCAACCTGAATTTTAATTTTTTAAATTTTAAATTATGGTTTCTATGGCAACTTACCAATTTTAATTCCGGTTGCCATGTCAATTTGTAGGAATTTGAGATGAAATGTTTGCCTCTCTTATCCGGTTGTGAGATGGTTAAAAGAGAGAAAAGCAAGGGAAATAAATTCGCGATTTTATTTCAGGTGGGATTCTTTTTAGACTTTAAATTAATATCAGCAAATATTAATGCAACAGAAAATCAGGCCATTCCATCAAAGAACTTGGTCCCGTGGAGAGAAGAAGCGTTTTCTATAAATTATTATTTTCTTTAGGAATTGCAAAGTGCAATCAGAGAAAGCTCCTTATTTCATGAGGCATTTCTACGGCTTGAATAAAGATGCTTGGATACAATTTCACAGGATTTTGATTGCAAACTCTTGTTTACAGTATTTTAATCGCCTAAATAATTGAGAAATAGCAACTTGCCTTTGCAAAGCAAAAAGTGTAAGAGCTCATTGCAGGCTTTGGACTTTGGAGTATGTGTGTCTAAATAGTTTATGCAAAAATGTCTTTGATAAAAGTAATATAAATATTTATATAAAATAAAGGATATCCGCAACAAAAAGCATTAAAGCGTGAGTTATATGACTGGAAAAATGTGAGAATCTTGAAATTGTAATTTAATATGGAAAGCTCTGACAAAAACATGCACAACTTTGCAGATTATTTTACATGCCCATACTTTTTGACAGTGGAAGCAATAAAAATTATAAGCAAACATTTGAAATCCTTTAAAACATCCGGAATCTTAGCCAAACAAACAATTATCAAGTAGCTCAAATCCTCAACAATCAAAATACAATCAAACCACTCCAACAATGAAAAGTAGCTCAACAAAAAAAAGTCCTTACTCATCCATCTAAAAATAACCCTCGTAACCTGAATCTCCATGGTTACCTCCCTGTTGGCACCCAAATCCTAAATAAATTCAACAATGAAATCTTTAAAAAATGTAGGCCACACGAAATCTTATATAAAAACAAGGACACGCTTTTATCCGCCAGTCTTGTTGTTACCATGGAGCTGGGAAAATTATTTGCAGTTGTTGCCGTGGTGATTGTGGGAGGGTTGGTGGGCGGTGGGGAGTTGAAAGGTTAGTTTGATACAGGTTTTCATAATTTGCATAGCAACACAATTTAATTTCCATGCAAAATATTTCACATGGCAACAATCCGTTTCCATGACAACCAAATAATAAAAATGTATTGCAGTCCTTGACATGACAACCTCTCCTGACCTCACAAAATTATCTCCATCCCAACAACGTTTCCATGACAACCAAATAATAAAAATGTATTGCAGTCCTTGACATGACAACCTCTCCTGACCTCACAAAATTATCTCCATCCCAACAACGTCAGCTCTCACCCCGTTCCGTCAACTTGAGCTTCTTTGTCCCAGCATTCTCCCTTTTTGCCCTGGCTTCTCAGGTATGGTAACCATGGCAACGCTATAAATAGTAAAACTAACGAAATAACTTGCAGTTCATGCCCCAAATGTTCCCATCCTTAACAACGACAACTTCCTCAAGAAGGGCTCGTCGCTCGGCTAACGAATTTAATTTGGATGAATTTATTAAAAATGGATTAATTTATTGAATAAATTGGGTTATTTGCGAATTTTGTCATGTGATTTGCATAACGTTTTTTGCAGTGGGTTGCGAATTACAGACTTTTTTGGTTACATTTCCATAGAAACGCATTCTCACGTGTGGCCTTTTTTTTCTAAAAGAATTTCTACCTGCGAAGGGTTCTTTTCTGGAATGTGCCTCCAGGGCAACTAAATTCCAAGGCAACTTTTCACGTTCAGTAAAGTTTTAAACGTGGAGCTGACTGCTACATGAAATAATATTTTAAAAAATCGCCATGAAAATGTATCTAGTCAAATTATTGCTATTATTTGGACTGAGTAATTCCTCACCGACGCCGTTAAGCTGTGGGAATGGATTGACTCCGGGGTTTACTAATGGTGAGGAAATATGGTGATTTTGGTTTCTATAGCAACATTTTTTACCAACTTTTTATTCCTTAGAAACCTTTTGCACAACGTCACAAAAAATATTTACTTGTTGCCATGGAAACGAGAATAATTATGAAAAAAGTAATCCGCTAAGTGTGGAATTGGAGAATGTGCTGGGAGTGAAGTTTGCTGCCATGGGGACTGGGCTGAGGAATGCGAGTGGCATTTTAAGAGGTAAATTTACTTTTTAATTTCTTTTTTGGTTGCCATGGTGATAATTTCTTTTCCAGGATTAAGTTGTTCAAATGCAACGACGCAAAGCCTCCTGGTTACCACGGCAACGAGTTTGGCAACCCTGGGGGGTGTGGATTGGCGGGATTTGATTAAAAGTGGGAGTGGTTTGGAATGCAGGATTAAAATGAGCAGAGCCATTCTTTGCTCCAGTGGGGAGTGTGCGGTGAGCTTTGGTTGCTATAGAGTTTTTTTTGGTTGTCATGGAAACTTATTTTTTTTAATTTTCACAGCCCCTCCCCCTTATAACACCTCCCCTCCCGTGCCACAGTTTCTGCACCAACATTTTCCGTGGTTGCTACCACACTTTATCAGAAAATCTACTGTTGCCATGGAAACACGCCATAAATTCTGTAAACTCTGCAATAAGGTTGTTGTTAACGAGGGGGTGTGACGCGGTTGCCATGGAAACTAGAAAGTTGGAATCACTGCAGGGTGGGTTGAATAATTGGAGAGAGGTGTTTCCATGGATTGATGGCGTTTGTGGGAGTGTACTGGGTGGGGGTGGGGATGTCGGGTGTTGGGGGGGTGGTTTTGGGGAGGAGGTGAGGTTTTTTTGGTTTTTGCGTTGTTATGGGTGTTTTTTTGTTGCCAAGGGATTTTTTGGTTACCAAGTGACTTGGGTGTTTTTTTGTTGCCAAGGGATTTTTCGTTGCTAAGGTATTTTTTTTCTTTTCAACAGGGCCTCCCCCTAGCAACGACCTACACCAAGACCACGCCCCCTTGGTCCACCTCACCCTCTAAATTCACAAACCCAGAATTCCGGCCAAATTCCCAACTAAGCGTCGAGTACGAGTCGAAAGTTGAAGTGGTTGCTAACGATTTATTGGCTGTTGCCAAGGTAACGATTTTGTTGCTATGCATTTTTTTTAGAATCGTTGCCAACAATAATAAATTTCTAAAATTATTCACAGCACCTCGAAAAATACTGGCCCCTAACAACCGTTCAGACCCCTAGCAACCACGCCACCCCTATGCAATCCGACGAATCCTTTGAAACATATGATTCTGATGAATATGACGAGGATAATTTTTCCGGATCTGGTTTCCATGACAACGGAAACTCATTTACAACGGATGATGAAGATTATTTTCCCGAAAATTCAGGTGATGGTAACCATGACAACGAGAATACGGATACAGAAGTAATTGTTGTCAAGGAGCCGGATAATGGGATAATTATTGTGGAAACGTTTCCAGAAAAATCTTGTAGTTGCGTTGCCAAGGGGAATTATTTATTTATTTTAATTATTTTTATGGTTATCTATTAATTTATTTAATTGCGCAATTAAAATGCAAAATCTAACGCTTTTACTGTGATATGGAGGAGGCTGTGATGTTGGGTTAATAAAAAAGACTGATGTTGCTATGGAAACCGTGATCTCTAGGCATCTTATACATCACCCGGGTAACATACTATGAGATTTTCCACACCCGGAGAATTCTCTCGCATCCGAAAGTGATCGGAAAATCTCTAAAATTAAAGCTCAGGTGTGTCCACTGCCAATATTTCCATGGGAACAAAATAATTTTAATTACCATGACAACCCGGGTGACAACGGGTTACCAAAGTGATGATGAGTACACTTTAAAGAAATATAAGCAAAGTTACTCGAGGGAAGACTTTAAAGAAATTTATTGCATCAACGATAAAAGTGTGGAAAGTTTGGAGAAGAGTAGGAGCACGGGATTCCTGTTTTTGGGGTGTTTGAGCAGTTATCAGGTGAAATTTATTAAACAT
>JAAXNX010002587.1:0-13002 GCA_036491905.1 Folsomia manolachei
ATCGTACGCATACAGTACTCAACTTGTCCCAAAAGCCTTTATGAAGTAAACATTTTCAACCGAGATTTTTTGTGGCCTGTCAATGGCTTAATTTTCGACTTCAGTTGTGAAGGATAATTTGGGGATAGTATTTGACATCAAACGCTTTACGACGGCTTCATGGTTGTCTTGTGCATTGAAAGTTATAAAAACAAGTTGTGGCGGAGCGTTAGCTGTAGTTACTGAATATTATGCTTACGAATTGATTATTAAAATTATAATTTGATTACAGGCCCAAAACAAATTTCACTTAAACTTAGTGCGTTCATATGTGACAATACATTACTAAAAAAACCTTAGGCGTCATAACATGATATTACGAATTCCAAAAAACTTTTGAAATAGAAAACTTCATGAATTAAGGTTTTTGTAAAATTGTGCCTGTTTGTGCCTTTTTGTAAAATTGTGTCTGTTTGTGCTCTTTTGTAAAAATGTGTCTATTTGTGTCTTTTTGTAAAATTGTGCCTGTTTGTGTCTGTTTGTAAAAATGTGCCTGTTTGTGCCCTTTTGTAAAATTGTGCCTGTTTGTGTCTTTTTGTAAAAATGTGCCTGTTTGTGTCTTTTTGTAAAATTGTGCCTGTTTGTGCCCTTTTGTAAAATTGTGCCTGTTTGTGCTTTTTTGTAAAATTGTGCCTGTTTGTCTTTTTGTAAAATTGTGCCTGTTTGTGCCCTTTTGTAAAAATGTGCCTGTTTGTGCCTTTTTGTAAAATTGTGCCTGTTTGTGTCTTTTTGTAAAATTGTGCCTGTTTGTGCCCTTTTGTAAAAATGTGTCTATTTGTGTCTTTTTGTAAAATTGTGCCTGTTTGTGTCTTTTTTGTAAAATTGTGCCTGTTTGTGCCCTTTTGTAAAATTGTAGCTGTTTGTGCTTTTTTGTAAAATTGTGACTTTTTCTCGAGTCGGTGTTCTCTGAGACATTTAATTCTGCAACGCAACGAGGCAACATGTCATGACTCCTCACTGCTCTACTTTGGGAATTTAAACCTAAATCCCTAATTTATGCCTACTGCCGACCCCTAGGTTGTGGAGCTGGTGGTGGACGAGGTTGTGATCCAATTGGACCTTAAACAATTCACTTACAGCCTTCAAGTGACGACTCACACGATCTGCATGGTGACAAATATGTAACTTTGTTACATATTCTTACAAAATAATGATAACAATCAAACCATAAATATGCGGATATGGTTCTAAATTTTAGTTAATCTGTTTCGACTGGAAGTGTTCTTAATCGTATCAAAGCATGACAAAAAACAAATGCTGAAATTATGGCTGGTTTACTACAAACTGCTGATAAGAAATACATGGCAAAATAGGATTTAAAAAATAGAATCCTTCAATTTACAGTGATAAAAGCCGGCGAAACAAATTCAGAAAACGAGAAGGTTTATATACGATGCAAGTGAATTTGCCCACTATCAATTTCATGAAATTCGTTTTCATTCGTTCCTATTTAGTTTGAAACTCATTAGGAACCTTACAAATGAATTACAGATTTTCATTATTTAAAAGTATTATGATTCAAGAATCCCAATTTGCGTCGATTGAAGCAGTTATAAATTTTCAAGCTATTCATAATTAAAGCTGAGCACCTATATTACTCATATATACATAATGTTTGTGTAATAAAAGTGATCGATTGCCACCTCTTATTTCTTATTTAACGGCTTTCATCGAAACCATTAGCTTCAATTAATTCTAGTTCAACGTATGAAATATATAGTAGTGACCGCTGTTGTAATGACAATACCTTGTCAATTCTGCAAAAAACGAAATAATATCGCTAATAAAGTTAAAGGCTACCAAATAATAATCCCTTTGTAACATTTGTAAACAACGAAACATTAACTTGATGCAAATTATACCAATCCCATTCGACTGAAGTAATGACGCGCCGCTGTTTATCTTCAATTTACGTGAATTGTTTCGTTTAAAAAAGAATGAGCATTTTGTTTTAAATTTAAACGATAATTATTATCATCATGGGCCTAAAAGTTTGAATGCAATTTAGTGCTGCTGGGGAGCTATAGAATGGATGAGTTCATTTCGGAAATACAAGAACTGAAATGGACTACTCTCAATTTTAACGATGAATGATTTGAGTTTTTAATGAGGTTTGCTTTTGTTGTGCTCAAGGAATATAAGATAAGCTAATTGCATTCAAATTCCTTACAAAAAAACACGATACGTGAAGTATTTGTAGCTTTTATTTTCACTTTTTTTAATTGAAATTAATTTTTGCGGCTACAAAATATGTTTATTTAAGTCAACAACAGGGACGGTTAAAGATTTGAAGCATCTAAATGTTGTGAATTTTAAAATTTTGAACTTTTTCCTTCCTTACATTTTTCTTTAACAATTAATAATTTTTCCTTAACCTCTTGAAACCAGTGGGATTTCCTCTGAAACGGGTAAAATGGCAGTTGTAACTTGTGTTTGGAATGATTTTTGTGGAACTGATCCCACTTGATGTCATAACCTCCCAGGTAGAGATCAGCCAAGGCTTTGAGAAACGACTTAAAATCGTTGTTACCCGATTTCTGGCAAAATATTAAATTTGCACCGTCTTGGTTTTCGGTGACAATTATCTTCTTCACCAAGTTGACAAGGATATTTGTAGATCCAACTTCAAGAAACGTTTTAACTCCAAAAGCTTGTAGATTCTCAACTGCAGATACAAATTGAACCTTTCCTCGTGTCTGATCACACCAAAATTGTGCGTCCAATTGGGTCACCTGTTGTCCCGTCGATGAAGAAACAAGCACGGGCATGGGATTCTTGTTAAGCTCGTATTGCACAGATTGTCTACTTTTGATAAGTTTCTTCAACCCGGGCAAAATCACATTCATCAGCCTGGAATTGTAAGCATATCGTGTGTCCTGGATGTGTGACATTAATCCCAAATCTGAACAATAGGCCTTAAAATCCTTAACGGCATCTATCGTCCCAGAAAATACTGTTTGGGTTGGCGAGTTCACTGCCGAAATGTCAATCCACTTATTGCCAAATTTAGATTCAAAGCCCTGCTTGACCTCCACAGCCTTTTCTATTCCAACCTGTAGAGCAATCATGCCTCCTTTCGCCGTTGTTTTATCAACCATTCTTCCCCGAGATGCGATTATAAATAGGGCATCCTTGTAATGCATCAATCCGCTGGCAACTGCTGCGTTAAATTCTCCAAAAGAGTGTCCAAGTACATAGTCCGGTTTCAATCCAAAGTTTTTAAGTAGTTCGAAAATGGCGTAATTAACCACGAAAACTGCAGATTGGTTGTAAATAGAAAGGCTGAGAAGATGCTTGTTATTTCCCCAAATCGCCGTTTTGAGAAAGATCCCAAATTCCTTGTTCAATATCTTGTTACAGACATCAAACGTTTCTCGAAATACGGCAAAATTGTTGTACAACTCCAAACCCATTCCCATGTATTGTGATCCTAGTCCCGTGAAAAGGAAGCATAATTTCCCCGGTTTCTCGGGGTGTTGGGAAAAAGGCCACTCCTCGGTATTTGACAGGTCCACCAAATTACTAACCACAGTGGCAGCCCTATAGCGGAAATGCGCTCGTCCCGTGTTAAGAGTGAAGGCAACGGAATGAATGTCATTCGAAGTTTTCTCAAATCGGTTTCGATACCTGTCCAAAAGTTGGGTCAGAGCAGACTCGGTTTTAGCCGATGCTGTGACAATATTGAACGGAAATTGGTAGCCCATTGGAGGAATTGGAATTTCCGAAGGAGGTTCCTGTAAAATGAGATGAGTACACGAGCCCGTAATTCCAAAACTTGAGACACCCGCAAATCGAGGAGAGCCAGCTAACTTTGGCCATGGGGACGGGATTAGGGGAACTACGGCATCTAACTTTTCAAGATTTTTAACAATAGCAGGATTTAAAACTCCAAGGGATTGTAGAGGCGGAAGTACCTCATGCTCAAAACATTTGAGAACTTTGATAATCGATGCTAAACCAGAGCATGCCTCAGTGTGTCCGATGTTTGGCTTAACGGAGCCCAATATCAAGGGAGCGGTTCTTGGGGAACTGGTTACATAGGCGCGTGAAATTGCTTCTACTTCGATTGAATCACCAACCGCGGTTCCGGTGGCGTGAGCTTCAATGTACGAGACTTCACAGGGAGACACTTGGGCGTTCAGTAGAGCTGTTTCCATTGCTAAAGCTTCACATTCACCTATGTTCATAAACATAATAAATAATGCGCAGAATATAAAATTGAGTTTGTAATTGGACGAATATTCTTACTTGAAGGTGTTCCCATGTTTTTCCTGGCCCCATCCTGGGATAATCCGAAACCTCGAATAATGCCACGTATTTTGTCTTCATCCCTATGGGCATCGGATAGTCTTTTAAGCACTAAAACAGCAACTCCTTCAGAACTAAATTTTAATTGGGCTTGCATTAAGTTCGAGAAAAGTAAATCACTAATTTTTCTGCATAAAAAGCAACCTCTCAATCTACTATGAAATTCCTATACCTTACAAAACCATCCGCTTTTTCGTCAAACGATTTACATCGATTATCAGGCGAACACATTTCTTTTATATCATCAAATCGGTTGGGATTAACTAAAAGGTTGACACCACAGGAAAGAGCTAAATCCGTTTCTCCACATTGGAGGCTGTCACAAGCGAGTTTAAGTGCCACTGAGGATGCCGAGCAACCCGACTCAATGGCGATATTAGGTCCAGTGGTCCCTAAAAAGGACGACAACTTCGCGGAAGAAGCTGAAAACGAATTTCCCATATACGTGTGGAAAAATTCCATTCCCTTGAATCTAGATTCCATGAGCAAATCACGATAATCCTGGATCCAAGAGCCTGCATCAATAAATTCCGTATTTCATTCCGTATAACTAACAAAAAGAAATCTGACTACAACATTAACTGTGCAAATTCCAACCTGTAAATATCCCAACATTTGTTTTCTCTAAGGATAACGGATTTATAACGGCGTCCTCCAATCCCTCCCAGGCAACTTCAAGCAGTAACCTTTGCTGAGGATCCATATATTTTAGTTCGGCATGACTTATCTCAAAGAATGAGTCATCAAATGCGTTAATGGGACACTTTAGAAATCCTGCTACAACGGCTAGATGAATCTTTGTCGGCAACACAAGATTTCTGTGCAGTCCAACGGTTGGCTGGAGTTGGAGTAATGCTACATTCTCGAGATATTAACAAATTCCAAAATTCCTCCTCTCCGTCACACCCTGGGAAACGGCAGGAAAGGCCAACTATTGCAATGGGCTCATTGGCGTATTCCTAAACAAAGTTTTACAGAAATTGTTAAGAGTAGTGAAATAAAATGTCAATGAACAACGTACAAGAAATCTTTGGAAAAGAACGGGCCTCTGAGTTTCATGTAGTCCCTCGTCGATTTTCTATAACAATTCTAATTAAACTGGATATCATTGACTATTATTAAACTATGAACCTTTGACATCGAAGTTAGAATGGTTGCTGCAAGGGGCACGTCATTAGGCCAAACTATTGCTGGGACATGTCTATTGTACGAATGTCGAAAATTCTTCAAACCTCAAATACCAACAACTTTACAATCGCCATTAAAATTAAATCAAACCTAATGTCGGGATTCAATCCCCGCACCAATACTTGGAACCAAGACGAATCCAATGTTGTGGTTCTAAGTGTTTTCATAAAATACTCAAACATGGTCGTGGCCCCATAATTCTTTTCTAAATAGGATGTAATAGATTGTGAGAAAGTCGGTTACCGCAATACACACACAAACTTGAAAACTGAACAGCTTCAAACTTTGAAAAAATAACTTGTAAAATTTTACCCCAATTTTTAGTAAAAGTTTTCATGGCGTTATCATAATGTTGCTTGCATGGTCTCAGCAAAAAACAGGGATGATCCTCATAATTCATTTTTGTCTTGTTAAAAATCAACATTTGAGAATTCCATCCCAGTCTCGTAAACACTTCGTCGCATTCTTTTAGAACCTTGAAAGACAATGATAAACGAGTAAATTAAAATTATTGAACACTTTCGCCAGTTTCTGCATAAATCTCTAGAAACAACTCACGCTGCATTTGCTATCCAGAAAACAAATTTTATCCCATCGTTCTAGTGACCAACAAAATAATTTCGCGTAGGCATTCACACCCAATTTTTCCTTGACGAAAGAATTTTCCGGGAGAGAAATCCTTCCATCAATTACATCATGGGGAAACCTGGTTGGTATTTGCATTAATCATTTAATTATGGATTCTTTCTGTCGGGCCCTTAAAATTTTGATCTACAAATTCAAGTACCCATCTTTTGTAACAAAGGTTTCCGGCATCAAGACGTAAATCTCACGGCGAGTGCCCACCCTCCGTAAGGAGCACGCAAGGGAAATGGCGTCACCAAAGTAATCCTCAGTTTTTATGTATATCAGCCAAATTTCTGGAAATAAGTGAAATCTTTTCAATTTAACAGTTTCAATGTTTTGAATGTCATTTATGTACCTTTGTCTTTGTCCATGTCGTTGTTGATGTCTTAAAAAAGTCGAAACCTTTCGCTGTATTGTAGTTAGGCAAGAATTTTAGATTTAAAAATGCTTTCAACAGGGTAAAGTGTGCAAGCAGATTAAAGTCAGCAGACGTCATGAAATAAAGATACTTGCCGGATTAAAAGGAAATTCGGAAGTTTGTGGCAGTAACAGTAAGGAAAAAGTTGAGCAATTAATTTTCCAGAAAATAATGAAGGATTTTTGTATCGTTTTGATATGGCCGCATCAACGACTAAGGCTTGGGAATTGCTAATAAGCAGAATATTTGTGTTTAGTGTAAAAGTCAAGAAATCTATTGTGTTCAAACTATAATATCAAAGTTTTATTTTTTATTTGTTTCCATTACAGTTTATTACAAATTGTAGCAATTGTATAACTTTAATTGCAATTTACAATTATGGTTTGCTGATACTCCTCAACATGGACTTCAACCATTAAATACAAATTGTTTAAAGTTTCGGTTTTGTATTTAGCACGAGACCAAGGATTTCATGGTTTACTCCACTTTGTTGACTCAAATTTATTTTTTATTTGTTTCCATTACAGTTTATTACAAATTGTAGCAATTGTATAACTTTAATTGCAATTTACAATTATGGTTTGTGCTTAGTGAGCTTCATTAGAGATACACATTTTCTAAATTATGATGTTAAAGGTTGCATTAAGGCATGTCAATTGAGGAAATCTATCGACATGAATATCTCACTATTTCTTGGTAGTACTAAGAATCCACGCATCGGTTACATGAAATATTAAATTGAACAAACAATTAACTTTGGGACCTTGACTCAGGTTAAGTGCAAGATGGAACTCGTAAATCACACGGCAATATGAAAAAAACCCAGTGTCTAAAGATTTTAGTCTTTTCATTTGTCGGTTAAAAAGAGTAAAACGTAGTCAATTGGGGTTTGGGTATAGAGAAAGGTCAGTGTCGAATAAAAAGCTTTGTTTTATTCAATACATTAAAACACGACTAGAAGTGTTTATTATTTCACCAATACTTCATTTTGTATTTTAAGAAACAAAATTTTCTACATTTCAAAGCAAAAGCCTTATTTAAAATATTTATGATTCATAGTGTCATTAAATAGTGTCATTCGGCTCTAAACCACATATATTCCCATTGTACTGAAATTGAGTCAACAAAGTGGAGTAAACCATGAAATCCTTGGTCTCGTGCTAAATACAAAACCGAAACTTTAAACAATTTGTATTTAATGGTTGAAGTCCATGTTGAGGAGTATCAGCAAACCAAAAGTCAGCGTGTGTTCGGTCTTTTAAAATTTAAAGATAATTGTCAAGTAATTTATGACATAGTTTCACTGCTCTTTTTATTTAAAACATTTAATAAATAGATTGTGTATTCGTAGTACAGATACTCTAGTAAATAACCTAAAATTCGACATTCCTTGTCACCTCTAAAGTCTAATCTATCTCGCTCGTCATTTGTGGTATTTAGTCGTTGTGCTTTGGCCAATGTAAAATTCTGGAGTGCAACTCACCTTGCTCAACGACAACTTTTTAGGAAATGTATTATTAAATTGTTATGCCGGGCTTCTAATCCAGAGTAAATATAATGTTTTTTGATTTAGCTTCCACATTTGTTGATTCACTTGTATCTCTAGCATTTGTTGATTTATCAGAAACAAGCACATTCTGCCGTGACGATTCTCTGCAAATATTAGTTTATAATAATCTTTACAAGCGTCAAGAAAATAGTTGCGAAAATATAAAATAGCTTCAAAAACTTCTAGTAGCCAATCACTCACAAAAATTAAATTACCATGCTTCTCAAAAATACTCTCCCAGCCCTTCGGACTCAAGTAAAGTACTGCGCCATTCTCAATTGCACTCGATTTGAATGGGATGTGGTCAACAATTTCCCTAAACTTAGCAACCAGTCCTGGCGACGGAAGCTGGCGTTCCAGTTCCAATACTGTATGTACTGCATTTGGCAACTTTTCCTAACCACAAATGGATTACGAGTCATAATCCAAGGGAAGGTTGGAGTCGTAGAAGGCGTCATGAATGGAGCCTATACAATTGGAATGTCTGAAGTATTCGTGTTCCTGCTCATCGGCCATTTTTACACTCACGATGTACTCGATCTTTTAAAAATGATGGAAATTCATGAGAATCGCGTAAAAATACCAGGTTTTCCGCACAACTTCTTTATATTCCAATAATGCTAATAAATCAATATCTCTTCCAGATCGTGGGACACCAACCTACTGGCGTTGCAGACTTGGTGGATGGTTCCTGTCTCAATTCACCTTGGCCAGTATTGGTGAGGCTTTTCTGTTCCTTGCCCTCTCCATACTCGCCCCCTGTATGCCCCCGTTGCTTGGACATCTTTGGCAACGAGACGATGGAACTTGTGGATTAGAAGAGGCTACCAATCTCAAAATTATGATTGGATTGGCCCTCCTACAAAGCTATCTATTTGGATGGGCCCTCGCCCAGACGTATTTGGTGGTTCAAATCGTCTTTCTCATCCCCATGTGGGGGTTGTACATGTATCTCAAGGATGTCTTAGCGTAAGTGGCAAAGTTTTTCAAGTCTAATCCTTTCTAGCTTTTTGTTAATTAAATTAATTTGACCCCTCCCACACAGCGGAATGTATAGAAATCCGTTGAACCTGTTGGAACGGTACAATCACCTAAAAATACTGGAAACGCAACTAAACTTATTCGGTCGATGGTTCCCTCTGCCCGCATTGTTCTCCATGTTCACCGTTCTTGTCATCTATTTTTCTTATTTGACCATCAAACTGAGTCACCTACTGATGGAGGAACCTTCCCTAATGCTACTTGTCGTGTCCTATTTCAACTCGACAGCCCTTTACTTCTTGCTATCCACGTCTGCTGGGAAAATCAACTTTCTTTCTGAAACTTTACTGGATGAAGTGGACAAACAAGTGAAGATGGGGGTTGGAGAGGAGGATAAAGGAAGGAAATTGTCTGTAATTGCAAGGAAAGTAAGGTCATGCATGGCACTGAGAATAAGGTTCAGTGATAACTTTGCAGATGTACAGACGCCTCTTGTTATGATGAATTTCTGCGCAACAAATTACCACTTTGCTTTTAACATATCGATAAATAAATTTATGTCGTTTAGACTTGACGTATACAATGTAGAATATAATTACCAGTGAATGTAATAATTTTTGTGCAATACAAATCAATAATTCTCCACCCATGCCAATTCAAATAAAATCAAACCGTTTTCTCACATTTTCGAATAATAATAATGTGAATAAAGGTTCACGACTCAAATAGCAATTCATTTCCAACCATGATTTACAAGTTTAACATTGTAGTTTTTTGCAACAAGAAGAACTTTATTCCTTAAAATTTTAACAATTCAGCATTAATTCCTGCCTCTACACTTTTAGCAAGATATGTTTATTTAAGCCAACAATTGAGTCATTAAAGATTTAAAGAGATTTAAAATGTGTATTGTCTAGACATTGTCAGTTTTTAACATTTGAACTTTTACCGTTGACAAAGTTAATGATGTGTCTTTCTGATATTTTTTCGTACATCAATGCCAAATCCCATCTCGAAGATATTGTCTACTTTTCCATTTTACTTGGTCATTGCTAAAGTTTAATTTGAACCTTTGTCAATTCCAGCAATGACAAAAACTAAGCAAAGCACCCTCTCTCTAAATAAGGGCATGTATTATTGTCATAAATATTGGAATGCATAGAATTTTTAAGAGTTTGTAAATTACGTTAACATTCATTGTCTCAATTATTGTCGTGATTGTCGTCTGAATCCTAATTCAATTTCAATCCCCGAAATCCAACTTTAGCTCCATTTCTTTTGTCAGCTTCTGCCATTTCCTGTAAATCTCTCGCCTCCTCGTCTCCCTCTTCATATCGGTAATCCGCAAATCCTTGTGGATAATAAGCCAACTGTTGGGCTTGAGGATAATTCATGGGAAGACCGGAACGTCGGTTGAATCGTCTCACGCCCAGGGAACCACCCCCACCACGACCCCGTCCCACGGCTAGCCCAGCCCCTGCAAAGCCATCCACCTCCACATGGAGCAGACAAAGCGCCAACAAAGCCATGACGAGGAAAGTGGTCAGTGTAAAGGAACGCATCTGCAAAAAAATTGCAGAAAATCAAAATTCAACCCAGAACTGGTATTTTGACATTTTAAAATGACAAACTTTTTTCAATAATAATTATCAAATTGTCCAGAATTTACCCAAAATGTGTTAAAATTACCAATCTACGAATAGCAAAAAATTTACCATGAATAATTTCTTTGTTTCCTAAACTTTATCTGATTTGAGTTGATTTTGTATCCCCAAAATGCAAAAAGTTTCTGATAGCGTCCGTCTCCTTGGATTAGATGTATCTCATCACAACCAAAGTGTTAAACTGCGTACATACATTGAGTGCAGTGGACATAAAAGGAGAAAGTGGCAAATAGTTACGAAAGACGAAACCAACTTAAGCCAGAGTATCAAGGCCGGACGGATCAATACGAAGGAAAGGAAAATCTCCTCACACTTGGGTGGACAAGTCCTCCTCCCTTCGTCTTCCCTGCTTCTACGGAAATTGAAAATGGAATCTTTACGAGCAGATCTTGACTTAAGCTCTGATTTAAATTCACAGTCTCAGAAAAGGATGCTGGTCGAGACAGCCAGAGCGTGGAAAACCCTTTTACTTTCCTTCTGGAGAAAGCCGAGTAATGAAAATAGTTGCGTGTTGCGTTGGCTGTGCTGGCAGTTTGACATTTTCAACAAGTAATGAAAATAGTTGGATGTCTGTAAAAGCGAGGAATTTGATCAAAAGCTTTTTTGATTCAATAGAATTTAATTAGCTACGAATACAGTTTGAGTCAATTTGTATCCATTCATTTGCTTACGTAAACTATTGCAATTCATAGAAATAAAACTCCGGAGTTTGTCTCACTTGCTTCCATTCTTCTACCGTAATGTGAGTTGGAATTTTTATTTACTTTCACTCTAATTAGCATTGGAAGTCTAAATACCGAATGTTACACTAAAATGCTAGAATGACTAGTATCCGAATTTTAATATTGTCAACCTTGACAAACAGTTGGAAGCCCTTAGATTAGAAGTAGCAGATGTTACTAATGGAGCCTGATGGTTGGACATAATACTTTTGTTTCATGTATCGTCCCGACATTTCCATAAAGAATGAAAATAATAAAACGAACATTTGATATTATCTTTCAGTCTCTTGATACATTACATCATTCCCATAATCTACCCTAATGCCCTACTTTCTTTGACAACTGCAAATCTACCAAAGGTCACAATTTTATTGTCCCTGTTACCAATGCCCATTTCCTTCCCCTCAATTCAATTTCGTTCCTCTAAACCCATAACTGTAGCTGGGCTTCCTAGCCTTCCTACGAGTCGTTGAGTCCATCGGGAAAGCATTATTGTATCCTTTATCCGTCGGCGTATCTTCTTCTTCACTCTCTTCAATCCACCTTCCACCTCCAGAATAGTAATTTAGTGGGAGTCCTCCTCCCCCTCCTGAGCTGCGAGAAAATGAGTTTCGTCCCATACCTCCAAAACTTCCTCCACTACCTCGTCCCCAGGAACCACTACCCATCCCAATACGGGAGCCCATTACAACAGCACATTCCGCGGTCAAAAAGGAAGATAGCAGAATGTAACCCATAACTAATGGGAACAGGGGAAAGGGCCGCATCTAGAAAAAAGGAATTGGCACAATTTGCAGTTTTGTAAGAATAACATTGTTATCTACAGAGTTTACCTTAAAATATGATGACAGACTGGGCAATAAATTGTCACAAATAATTTGCTGCTTGGTTAACCACAATTTTGTTCGGCTTGCCTGGAGTTTATTGATTGCTAGGATTTTATCGATTGCTGTATTTCGCAGTAGAAAACTTCTTCACCATTCACCGGATCAAAGCGTGGAATGTGTGTTGAGGAGAAAGTTACCAAGAGAAGAGAATTTGGCAAGAAGTGCAAGGCCAGGGAAAAGGAGTAAAGTACAGAATGGTGTTGACCGATAGTTCAGATTTTTTATTTTAAATGTGTCAAATCAATGTGCATCTGTCACTAGTCAAAAAATCAGCCAAGTTATCCAATGTATATTTTTATTAAAAAGAGAATGGCATTCTATTCTATATGAAACCGGAGCATGAATTGATTGAATTTTATTTCGTACGTATCTACAGCTTGTCCGTCATACAAAAAATTAATGCTAAGGAACTTTTCAACTCAATTATATCATCAATTTTTTCTCGGATCGAGAAAAATCTCCTAAATAATCCCAACTAAATTAATGAAGTTTAAGCTACAACAAGACGAACTCACTGCAAGATTAGCGAGACTTCGTCAGCAGTGATTTACTAATACGTCCGCCTCCTTTATGCCACTTTATACTACAAAATTCCAGTCGCTCCTATGTTATGGATGAA
>JAAXNX010002588.1:0-13001 GCA_036491905.1 Folsomia manolachei
TTGTCAATTGAACCCTGAAATTTATCACATTTATGGAGTAGCTGTTACAAACTCAATTGGATTTGTGGGAGCTCTGATTCGCTTGGGAAAATGTTAGTAATATTAATACTTTTGGGTGCATTTCTAAAATTTCGCGTTACTAATTTCCGACTTTTTGCAGCTGCACTCAAAATATTTACGATAAGCTCAGCACTCTTAATCATAGCTGCGTCAGAAACACTTTTAAAGCTACTCAGCTCAATGAAGCTTCCGGGTTGGAGCAAACAATGCTTCATGCAACTGTCAAGATTGCCAAGGGCTCTATTTTAACGGAATGTTACAACCGAGTGCAAATAATTGGATGGGAATCGTGGAGAGGAGGGCAATCCTCGCTGAAGCGTATCATTTTTATTGCCGTTGTCCAAAATGCGTTGATCCAACAGAGTTTGGAACGTTTTCATCCGGCATAAAATGCAAAAAAGATTTTAAACCCGGGTCAACTCTGTCCAGATACTACCTCCCGATAAAAAATACCAATTTCAAGATGGATGGGGACATCTACAGTAATGGGAAATGGCGATGCAACAATGAAAATTGTGGTTCTGTGAAACCCTATGACAAACTTTACAAGATATATTCCAAGTTGGAGGATGAGATAAAGCAAGCTGAAACCTTCGATGAGAAGATGACTTTGTTGGGAGAATATGAGGATGCGCAACTTGTCCATGAAGATCATGCCTTGTTAATGAAACTGAGACATGAAATTGTGACCCAACTTGGTGATGAAAAAGCAGAAAGATGTGAATACGAATGGCGTGCTTTGGGAAGTATTTTGAAGATATTTGCTGAAAAATGTTTATCTTTTGTGGATAAATTTGACCCTGGCTACACTGAGGAGAGGGGTAAAATATTTGTTGATGGATTATTAAATGAAGCTAGTGATTGATTTCTTGTACCAAACACCTTTCTATTTTTTAGCACATCTGCTCAATTACTGGGCTCTTGGACTTGAGAGAAGCTGCTTCTATCAGAGCATTGAAGCATTGCAGAAAGCTCATCGGATAATTGTGGAGCTTATCCGATATGACCCTAATGCGGCGTCTTTTCTTGAATGTCTCGTAAACAATAATCGTAGGCATGAAGAATTTGTTACTTCGTTGAATGCGAAGTAGATTATTGCAATTTTTTTTAAATGAGTTAAAAATCGGTTTTTAAGTTTTCAATTCTTAAAGCTATAATATCTTTAAATTTTACTATTTTTTTAGCAACAATAAATGTTGCGTGCTTATACTTTCTATAATATAATAGAATTATAGGTGGTCAGGTAAATTATCATGTTGTTCAGTTTCCAAACTTTTACTCGGATTAATTTACACACAGTGACACGAGAGCCAGAATGCTTGTCGACACAGTGAATTACATTTATTTTATGGACATTGATTTTTTTGAACTGAAATACATTAATGTTTAATGCTACACCCTTGACTAAGTATTCGCAAAAATTAAATAATACCTATTAATAAGTATCTAAACAAAAAACTACTGTAAAACAATTGAAGTTTGTGTAAAATAAATTTACATGGTTAAGTATTATATTGAGGAAACATTTTCACAGGTTTTTGTTAATTTTTTAAACTTCTTGGTTCACTATTTACTTTTTAGTCAAATAGTTATAAAAATAACAAATAAACGGCATCCAGCTATACCTTATAAGAATTATGGATTGGTTGTATTGTATAAAGTAAAATTGCAATCAACAGCAATTGTCATTTGGTGAAGTAGTTGGTGTCGGTGAGGTCACAAATTGCAATAGGACAAGTCCATACGTCAACCAAATGCTAAGAACCTGCAATAAAATTACATAAAACTTGTTGAACAATCTATCCTTTAAAATTCATACCGATCCAAGAAAAGGGTAAGAAACTGTAAAAAATTTCCACCCCATCAAACCATTCGGCCCTTGTTTCATCAACAAATTTATCTCGGATGGCAAAAAACTTTTAACTCTGGAATAGAATGACATCTCCAACAGTTCACGTTCCAGCAGAGCAATCTTTAGAAATCGTAACGTTATCAGTAAATAGTAAACTGCATTCAGAAAAAATAATCTACAAAACTTCGCTTACCCTTGAATGAGACTCTGCAGCAAGTATGAATGCCAATAATGCAGAAATGTACATTCCCATTGGACAAGTCGTCTGACAGAACTGATTCCCAGGACCGGACAACATACTTGCCGCAAAATTTAAGGTGTCCATCATCCCAACTACGACGAGAGGTCCGAGTTAAAAAGTATTTAAATTTCATGCATAAATTCACGGGCAACTACTTGAACTGCGGACCAAGTAGTTAAAAAGCTTTGTTTACAAATCAGGAGAGAAGCCCAGAACTGTTTCCCTTATAGCATGTGCTCACTCCACCACACTCACGTTCTAACCTGATATTTAGTTTGAGCTTGGCTTCCCTCTCTCAGGACGACTAACGTTGTCATTTGACTCACGGACTCCAAAAGAAAAACATTCATTTTGCTGATAGTGTGTGGAGACTAATTTGGGTCACAATTGATAAGGTAAGTTGAAAGTTCAATTAGTTTAAAACTCTTTATATTACAGTGTTTGTAAAACGTTAGATTTTCAACTCTTCAAAGCTTTAAGCCATAATTTGACATAATTTCCTAGTTCATGTCATTTTTTGTAGTTCATCTGTCTGCGTTTCGAAATTTCTTTACACCGTCAATTTCTTGCAATAAATTATGAAAAGCTTTAAGCTAATAATATAAACTACAGCTGACAATTTCTAAATTTTCTACAAATCAATTGGACACCAATATTTTCGTTTTGTGAAGTATTTTCCATTTTGGTGCAGGTTTAAGCTGGAAATATATTCCTTAAAAATGTTTATTTATGCAATTTTGTTTTCTGGGTAGGCCATCATCATGTAAAATGCTGAAGTTATCAAACTGGAGGAATCGGATGAGGACATGGACAGTTCGGAAAATGAAGAAAATGAGAATCCCGAAAATCCTGGAGCGTCGACGTCAAAGGGAATTATTATTACCCCTACCAGGTTCACCCCACAACAGCAGTGCAATTTCTCAAAGCAATTTTTGTTTCACAGTTACGTGTTTTGATTCCTTATTACTTGCAGGCTGTATGCAAAAGCACGCAGAATCGTTTAATAATAAATGACAGCACTTGGAAAACGACGGAGGAAATTTATTTCTTCAACCCCAGGCCAACGAAGACTTTTTTTTCTTCGCCAAACTGGAAATATTCAGCACTGCAGCAGTAGCAACCCACCCACATCAATGTCGATACGGTTCAGTGGTCTGTTTATTCAAGAAGTGAAACGAACAACCATTTCTTCATTTCGTTGTGTGGACTTGTCTCAGCTTTCTTTGTAAGTAATTTAAGGCGTCATTGAGCTGAAACAAGGAAGTTTTCTTGTTTCACCTTCGTGGGACGAAAAAAGAGGCAAGGATGAGGAGGAAGTTCTCCAACAAAGTGTGTGTAATGCATTGGATCAAAATAAACGGTACAAAACGGATGACCAAACTTTTACTATTCACCCCTGCAATTTAATTCCATTGGTACTGGTACTACAGATTGCAGATTTCTGGAAAAGTAATTTGATTTGGACGAAAACATGTAGTTTTGATTGAATTCTTTAGTTGTTGTAATGCTCTGCAGAATATTTCTTACACGAAATATTTCTATAAGACTTAATTATGCTTACTCGGGTTTCATGGGAATTTATTAAACATAATGCCATCGGCTCTTTTATGACCTTAAATCAAATAAATACAATTTCCCAGCATCTAAAAATTATCAAAATATTTGAATCCGGATTGTATGAATTTTTTCCTGCAAAAATTATGCAAACTACCTCTGACGAGTTTGAGTGAAGAATAAATTAACCTTGTGTGAGACAAAATCCGTCGCATTATAATTCACTTGCGTTTGATCTATTTTGAAACCCACTCACTGGAGAGAAATAACCAGGTCTAAAAGAAACCGGAAGAAGCTTGGATAAAAATATTATGAAGTAATGCATGAAATGGACGGAGGATATAAACTACAAGTGCGACGGCATATTGCAAAAGCCAGGTCGAAAATACTTCGGCAGTTTTCTTTTTAATGAAACATCAAATACAGTAGTCATTTGCAACTGATTGTGGCCAATATTGGTGAAATACAAATATTCCTACTGTCTTCATTTTACGAGTGATGTATTTCATCAAAATTGTACACGCAGTTTGGCATGTTTAAGCTCGTTTGTAGGTAGACGGACAGACATTTATGGCAAATATATAATATTCTCTAAACTGTTGGCTAAAGTTAAGTCAATGAATAACCAGCAAAACGGAAAAGGTAGGAAGAGTATCAAATTATCCGAGAACTCGGAGCTACAATTGTTTCATTTTCGTAATATTTCGTAGCAGTCATTTTAATATTACATTATTTCAAATCCGCGAAAAATGACTCGCATTGAAATTTAAGTCACTGAAGCAAGTAACATATCACAGTACAATGCTAAGTCAATGCTTGAAATGGCCTAAATTATATTTTATTTTATTTCTTAAAAATTCAAAGTATTTTGATAGAGATGTTGTTCAATGTGTTGGTAAACTCTCTGTAATCAGACGTAACCATTTTCAGGGTAATTTTTATATTGCAACTGCCCTTGGTTCTTAGTTTTAAACATAACTTACGAATGATAATCTGTGATACCAAACTTCTCAAGGGCGTGTCGATGTCATACTCTGAGCAACAGACACCAATATCTTTTTTTTGGATAATACAAAATAAAATTAAGGCGTTTAATTGACAACATTTTCATCAAGTTTTCATACAATGTCATTGCCTCAATGTCTCCCTAGTAAGTCACAGTATTTGACTTTTGTTTAACAAGATTGCTATTCGTTCTGAGCGGAGCATTATAAAAAAGTCGTTCTAATGATGCAAATTTCAATTTAAGCAAAGTCAACTAAAGCTGTTACACTTTAATCGCCGAAACTCTGCTTTGAAAAGGTTGGACGGGAAGAGATCCAACCTGGCAGCAATCAACTATAGCCAATAACTACCACACCTTTACTATACCACAGTGGGATCCTTGATGAGATCGAAGGGTTTCTGAAGGAAAAGGAGTAAAAGTCGTAACAGTAAAACATAAGTATGGAAGAGTGTCATTAAGATAAAATGAGAGCGGTGGGATGTAGATGAGTTGAGGTGAAAAAAGGATTTTGGAGGTTTGGGGTTCGATGTTTATGATGAGATTAAAATGAAAGGATCACGACGGGTGTGGGAGACAACTTTTTATTCCACTTTTATGAATATTCAGTCAGCCACGATTCGGGGTTGACGAAGCAAATCTTTGGCATCGTCTTTTCGAAACGAATAAGTGACATCACATCAGCAAGTTACTCTCAATAAAACTGTTAAAACATAGCAATTCAAGTGTTTGGTTGCTAATATTTAACACTTTAAAGTATTACATTAAATTTTTTGTAAACCATCATGATAAGTGACCAGAACATGTAAAAAAACAAACCATAACTTTTTCTATTTTTTAGTTGGAGAGAGATGTTATCAACACTTCATTAATTATACATTATATATACTAAAATACGCAAATATTCGTGAAAGTGAAGAAAGCAAAATCCAGTATAAAACATAGCAATTCAAGTGTTTGGTTGCTAATATTTAACACTTTAAAGTATTACATTAAATTTTTTGTAAACCATCATGATAAGTGACCAGAACATGTGAAAAAACAAACCATAACTTTTTCTATTTTTTTAGTTGGAGAGAGATGTTATCAACACTTCATTAATTATACTAAAATACGCAAATATTCGTGAAAGTGAAGAAAGCAAAATCCAGTAAAAGCAAGCCTGTGTGACCCAATGTGAAAACAAAACCTGAAGATTAAAGTAACTGGATTTTACACAGTATCTAAAGAGAAGCATTTTCTTTCCTCTAGTTGGTCGCCGTTTATGTGGCATGGCCAGCCAAACCAAGTCCAAAGTTATAAGCTTACTTGAGAATGGGAGAATTGTTCTCCATATTTCTGTTTGAGACACGTTTACTCTGAATAAATTAAACAAAACAATGGGAAAAAGAGCTATTCATCTTTCTAATAGGTTGCTCCGTGCTCCCTCTAAAAGAAAGACACAATAAAGTCAAAACCCACCTACTCGGAACCTATGATAATGTCACAGTAAAACTTTCTAAATTCACTCCATTTCATTTCTCGGTGCATACTTGGGCCAACTACTCTATCCTTAGGTGGTTGAAAATTTAGGTATATCTCTAATGCCACGCCACCACAAGATGTTTCGCTTGGCGGAGAGATGAAAAACTGAAACTATTTTGAATACATTGCAAAACCAATTTGAACTTTGAGACATGAGAACCCCATCCCATCCCACTGACGCCACACCACTGAGCCAGGAATGGATGACACATTTGGCGGAATTCTTACAATGTGATCTTGGATGGGTGGTGTGATGGCAACGGCGAAGGTACCTTAGAAGGTGGGACTTGTAAATCTTGGCTGAACTACATAAAATACGACCAAGCAATTTATTATCTTCTTGGACTTCTTTTGACACCACAGTACTAAATCATGCTCTGTATTTATCATTCAAAGGCTTTAATCAAATTATTTTTCTCGCACGTAGAGTTATTAATCTAGCAAGATTGTGGTGGTGGGTTCCGCCTCGTTTTGGGTGGTGGTTGGCGTGGCAAACTATGTGCTCGTCTTTAAGCATGTGGCAAGGCGTAATTAAATACATGAGATGAAAGCTCCGCATTGAATTAGGGAAGGTGAATCTTAATTTTCTTCGATTGGTGGTTGTTACGCGTAAATGAGTCTAGGTGGATTTGTGGAGGTGTAAAACAGATGTATGCAAATACATATTCTGCAAAAGAACAACCTAACCGAAAGTTATGGATAATCTATGACACCGAATCTGTGACACAGCATCAAGTTATAGGAGCTGAATTGATCGTGGCTCACCGACTTGAATATTGGAATCCGATTGAAAGAGTGGAATATCACTACTGTACTTATCCTTTAAATAATGGACATAAAGTAGTCAATGCAGACAGTTGAATCATATATGGCAGCTGAGGAATGAAATGCAGTGTATCTGTAGCAGCGCCGGACTTGCTGTTAAAGATAAAAAAGAATGGATGAGGTGGAGAAAGTATTGGCCGACAACCCCGCGACACGTTATTTGTCTCTAAGCTTCGTGAGCCGCAAAAATCGTTGAAGGTCGTCTCTCTCACCAAATATATTACGATAAATTTGAAAGGTCGTAAAATGAATAAAACTGGGCCGACATGGTCAGCTTCTTTTCATCCGTCGATCGATACCGAAATTGAGAGATTATTTTCCAATTTATTGAGTTGAGAACAAATGTCAAGCTTTTGCTCCATAATGTTCATTCGCTATGATTTTCCATTGTCCGATGCCAAAATTCTTCTAAAGGATAACTTCAGTTGTTTTATACGCAAATTTATAAATGTTCAATGACATTTTTGCACAGCTAAAACAAAATTAAAATTTCAGCTCTCGGCTTGCAAAAAATAATCTCAAAAACATTCATGTTATTACATTTGCAGATATTAAAGTTTAAATAGAATGAGCAAAAATAAACATTTCGATATACAAATCAAATGTGCCTATATTGCATACCAAATTCATGTAATTACGGAACTAAGCTCCTTAAATATCTAAACATAGAAATAGCTGAATAAAAAAACAAAGGGATGTTATTTGCTTGTTTTACATGTTTGGATCTTTTCACATGAAAAAGTTATAGAAAAACTTCAAACACAAGTTGACGTTCATAAAACAAAATATGGTTTATGATTACTACTGCTACTACATATACGAGTTAAAGATGCTTCTTTTTATCCTTTGTCTTTGCTTTTCTTCAAAGTACTTTTTGGATCTTGGGAAATCTGCTTTAGTGGCATCATGTCAGCAGTGAATTTTGACTTGGTCCATGTTTCGCATATGAATGACAACTTGGAAGGTCTCACAGGGGCCTCACATCGACATTACATTCCTCACATGGTAGTTTATAAAAGGACCCTACACTCCGGCTGACATTGTATTTGGTTTGCTTTCTTCTTACATGTGAGGTGCAATCGCAGCTATATGTGATAAGCTAAAGGCCAAATGTGCTTTTGGATCTACTACGCGTATCCGCTCTAAGAGAAAGTCACAAACTCCCTTAAAATGTTTTATCACTGGACATTTCCTTCCAAAATTCGAAAAAGTCGTTTCAGTAACTCGTAAAAGTGCTGGAGACAAAGAAGATGTAATTCTTAGATTTCAAATTGACAGTCCCACTGTGCCAAAAACAAAAAAAAAACGGAATGATAAGGTGGAAAACATATTTGGAACAATTTGTCATATTTTTTGTTTATATCTTCTTTGCTCAATCCTATTGTGTCACACGTGCTATTTCTTATAATATCCTGCAAATACTGATAAACCTACGTACAAACCTCCGGACTACTGTAATGTATGTATGAAAAAGAAGCTGTAAAATTTTTCTTTATACAAGTCAACCAAATACAAAATAAAATGGTCATTGGCCAATTACGTGCAACTGTCGATGGCGTTATGCTATTTGCTGCAACTTTAGCAATAAAAAGGCACCTTGAAAGTCACTATTTCCTCCCATTCTAAAATCCCAATGATCCATGAAAAGTGACCCAAGCTGCATTCAAGCAGGAAAAGTTACCGATGCGAAGAATTAGAAACTAGAAAGGTGCCAGAGAATGAGAATGAATCCAATGTGAGCTATCTAGAGCCTTCATTTCATTCAACAGAAACTTGTCCAGCATTAATTTACCCTTTGTTGAAGCAAATGTCTTCAAAAGATCATTCAGTAATGGCATAAAAGTGGAATAAAACGGTCCATCTCGTCCTCGTCTATGGCTACCGTACAAAAAAAGACACTCTTCAATCTCGCTTGCCAGCTCTATTTCCCTTCACACACTATTGCTTTCTCCATTGGTGTGCCTCCATCTAACCCTTTAGTCCTTCCTGTAGTCCTTTGCTAGTGCATGATGGCTACAGTACTGGAAGAAGTTGGAATGTTGAAAAAGAGCCGGAACGAAACTGAAAAAAACTACAAAAGTTGGAAGTACGAAGATGAGACTCCGTGCTTGGAAAATAAAACAGAATTGATTCTCTTGTATCATGACTTGACTCACTCAGGTTCTCACTTTCTTTCTCGAACACCTCACTCACTCTATGTTCAAGAGTAACATATCTGTAGTGCTGTCCTAAAGTATTTCTCCAATGGCCAAACTTACCTGTCTTCTTCAACTTAGCGTAACCGTGGGCTATTAAACCGATACTCCAAACACTGAAGGATGAGACGTGAAATTCAAACCATGAAAGTTAAACTCTATCGTCTTACCCATCCAACGGCTGGATTTATATCCACATACTCTAGTAAATGGAAAATCATCCTGTGGAAGTGAATGAAACAAAGTCTCATAATAGTCAACTGTGGGAAATATAGCTACACACAGGAATCCGTATTGTCTATGAACATGGTTTTGCTGAGACTGTGGTTTCTGCCTAATCTTTCAAAGTCTTTATTTCGGATGATTCTTTCTTGGTGTGAGAATACTTTCTTCAGCTCAAAGCCAGGATTGAGCATTGAGTCTTTCATTGTGGAACAAGGAATGTCTTTTAAGGGTGAAGTCAACTCGATGAACGACTGTATCAGGGTGATGCAGTTGAGTGAATCGGGCGTTAGACATCGCATTACATTACATCACATGCGGCAAGTAAAAGTCCAATCCGAAAGGATCTTGTAACATATTTTTGACTCTAGTGGGCTTAAGCGATGTGTTGTGGGCCTTATTTTTCTGTGTGAAGAACATGTTGAATTGATACAGGATAGTTTAATGGCGAAATCCTACCATCATATCCTAACTGTTAATGGACAAGATTTGTATTCAACTGGAAAGAAAAAATAACGTCAAAAATAAATTTGATAGTGGGAGTGAAAGCGGTAAATATCAGAAAATAATTGGTATTTGGTTTCATAAACAGTTTGAATTACAGTTATTAAGGCTTCGTCTACCACCAACGCTCATGCCATAGCTATTGTCAGAGAGAGTTATTTTTTACAGTATACCTACGTCTTTCTGAAACTACTTGTGAATGAACAAAACAAGTTGTATCGGCAATTTGAAGTTCTGGTTAATAAGAGGAAAGAATTTCGACAGTTGAACTTTTGCATCTGATGTGAAAATTTAAACGGCATAGGTTTCAATTGTTTCGAAGAGAGAATGTACAGCGTATTGTGTTGTTCATGTGTTCTTGACTTAAGCAACTGTATTTGTCGCCCTTATTAAATCCTTGTCTAGATGAAAAAAGAAGAAAAAGAATGGTTCGCCAATGACTGGACCCAAAAATCATATTATCTGTTCACACTTTGATTATTTTCACATGCTGCCAACTGCCCCTTTCTTTCTAGTCTCGCATCCTTACTCTACAGATACGGTTCAAAAGAGCATGTAATATAACCATATGTTTGGTTAGACTTTGGATGGCTGCATTAGTTGGAAAAGAACCAAACCCCCGTCAGAAGTAGAACAAAGAATCTTTGAGATTACTCTGGGTCTGATTTATGACAGGGTTTGCTGCTCAACTTGCACTTGGAGTCTCTTTCCTCCAGATTTAGCTGTCATTTACATGTTTAAACCCACATTCAGCACAATCAGCGGGAACAAATTGCAAAAATGTTAGGCCAGCCGAAATCATTTATTTTATCCAGTGGTGGATGTAACATTCCTGTCACATTACATTAAGTCGTGTAAGATGAATAATGAAATTGTCATTCTGACTTAAAAGTCACGTTATACTATGTCAATTGCCATTCTTTTAATGTCACACTTGACTTGCACATGAGGTGCAATATGGCTCTTGTTCCTTAAACAAGAAAATTATAAAAAATGCGGCAGTTTTTTTACGAAAATCAGTCACAAAAATTTTGACAAATCGCAAGGGAGCATTTTTCCAGCTTACCAACTTTCTACTTTCACTTTGATAAATAAATGAGATCAAAGCTGAGTCGTATGACTCACTGCCAAACAAAATCCTCCTATCTGTTTCTGTTCTTGTGAAAAAAATGATTTTTATTTATTGAGATCGGAAGAAAAGCTTCCGCTTGGATGATCGGGATGGGTATACATATGTACAACTGATAAATTTGTCATATTTGTCTTGAAAGAAAATTTTCAGATATAAATAGATGTTTTCCATCAATCAGCTTTGATCTCTTGTGAGGCGCTCTGGAGTTGAGCCATCCTTATTTTTCCTTTTTTCAGAAATTCAGTTCTTTTGCAATGACAAGAATTTATTTATTTTGCTTGTTTGAACAAGGAATTTTCACGGCACTTGTATATTTGACACTTCGTATGGATTCTGGCACTTGGGTTTGTGATTTGTTTGATATATTGTGTGACGGTTAGGAATGAACATTATTGCATGGATGATTTCTCAAGAATAACAATGTGGTGCTCCATATTGGCAATCAGTGAACAATGAGAATTTGCAAGACAATAGATCTGTTTAGGCTTGATTACATTGAAACGGATTTATTGAAACTTGCCTTTCCGAGAAATTTACGTACTATGTTCAACCAAATAAAGTTTGTAAAGGGGATAAAATCAATTTTTATACTTTTTTTAAACCGATTCTTTTAGTAGATGATCTGCAACAATGTCAAATTGGCACACTTCTGAGGATTACAGTTGGTATGTCAGGGTGACAATTCAACTTAAAAAAATAACTACTAAATGCGAAAAATTACAAAATACACGCTTGTGCAAGTTTTTGGGCCAAAAATTTTCTCAACACAAAATGAATGCATGTCTAACAAAAAGTAGAAGGGCAACGTGAAACCTATGACAGCTATCCTATTCGTAACTTGCGTAAACCTTTCCCAAATTCATTAAACTCGTAAAGAGAGTAACCTCAATATTTACTGTAATTCATATTTCCATGCACCACAAGTCACTGGGGAAAAGGTAAGTACACAATTTCCCATGAGACAGCAAAAATCCAGATCTACCATGAAATATTAAGAGTCTTCATGTCCATGCGTTGGTTTAGTTGGTTATGAGTCGAGCGTGCGGATAACATTTACTTCCGTGATTGTTCTTGTGGTCGGGTGAAAGCCCATCGCGCATCGTTTGCTCATTAGATGATCCAAGCAAGGCATAGACAAACCTCTGGAAAAAGAGAATTAGGCTCATCTCCCCATCCTAAAAAAATATTATTCAGGAACAACCACACAGCACAAGCAGGCAGAACCAAACCGCAGAAGCCCAAGAAGAACTAAGATTATGAGAGAAACGTGCTTCCGACCAACTTTTATTTCATCCATCCATTAGTACCGCAAAGCCATCAAGGAATCTGGGGGACTTCCTATTACAATACTTAGCCAAAGATAGGAAGGATGAGTAAGGGAAACAATAGAACAGCACGATCAATTACGCAAGATAGAAGGGTACATTGCGTGACGATGTTCGTATAAATTTCTTTTAAGTAACGACCCAATGTAATCTTTCTCATATTCTGTTTTCAAAGTCATTCAAATCGACCAATTGCACCATCACCACGATATTCAACACAAGTTCCATTGAGATTAACTACGTAGTATCTTTGCAAACGATACTTTTCTTAATGCACTTTTGCTTGTATCTGACATTATATCCCAGTATATTACTTTAATATTTCTAAAACAGATGGGTAGTTAAATTATATTGTTGCAATAAAATGCATGGTACATGTGAATTTCATCAATTCAAAGCTACAATTCAATGACAACAAAATTTGGCATAAATACAAATGTTCATTCAATTTAAAAAGTGAATCAGTCACTTCTTTAATTCACTTTAACTTGTAAGGTATAGTTATCTATAAAATACCTTCATCAAAGTCTCATATCACTTTTATAGCAACCTTCAGCCCTACAT
>JAAXNX010002589.1:0-13000 GCA_036491905.1 Folsomia manolachei
AACTTTATATTAATTTCGGAATCTTTAATGAGGCACGGATGCACTAACTTCTAAGCCCCACACTAAATATTTCCTTTAAAATTATTTCTGCCGACAATTTTATTAAACCTCCGAAACTGGAGATGCATTAAAATGATGGAGAAAGTTGGCTTACCCGTCCAATTTGCCGCTGCGGTGTAAAGAAGCATTGAAACACCTCAGTGCAGTGAGCATAGTAAAATTCACACATTTGGTTTATACGAGTAATGCACAGATACAGTCAGAAACTCGTTTCAAATTGAATGTCAACGAAATTAAGAAATATTGAGGGCAAAACTTTTCATAAAAAAGTCAGTTACACCATTAATTGGACAATTTGTATGTTTTTGGATTGATTATCAATCTCTGGTTGAGGAGACAAGGTTGTTGGAAATAGATAGAATTAAAATGGATCGATGAGATTGGAAACACTTTCTTTGATTCTTTCTTCCTTGTGACAGACGTTTACAAAGTAGAAAGTGAATTTATTTTTCCTTTTACACTTTTTCCAAAATAAGGAACAAAGGAACAGGTTGCCTACAATAAGTGAATGTCCTTCCTTTTGGCCCCTTTAGTTTCTTTGTTAAAGGTTTTCTTTTGTCTTTTTTGTTAAAAGTTGAGAGAAAGTGGAAAGAAAGTTCAGTCAGGTTCACGTTTTAGTGTGGAGCGGACCACGGACGGTGTCATATTTAGCCAAATCGAAGTCAACTTTGGGACCAGAATTCTTGCAAGAAAGTCAAACGTTTCGGTTGTTTCAGAGGTAATTATTTTCCTATTTGAATTAAGGAATTGTATAGCGTATTTAAATTTACAAATTCAGCATCTTATCATAAGATTCTTATGATGTATACATTGATAATCAGCATCAGAGAAGATTTTTGATGAGATTCTGTCTCTGCGTAGAAATTACATAATTGGTAGTCTATGCCAAAGACTCTTTGGCACAATTTGAAGGTAGTTTGCGATTTCGCGTTGAAAGCATATTTTTTGGACAAAGAGTTAAAATTACAACCTTCGGAGAAAGTATTTCCCACAGGTATTGTTCCTACTAATCGACAAGTACATTTGAGAATCCCTTTTTATCACGCTATTTCATTTTTTTGAATTTTTTAGTATACCAAAGATGGCAGGCCTGATAAACATTTCGTCAGGAACATCTTCAGATCAACCATCTACGGATAAAAAGAAGAAAAAGAAACCAGATCTTCCAATTATTGCTATCAAGAATACAGCGGATTACCAGAGAATGAAATTGGAAAGGTTGTTTGCTAATCCGGAGAAACTTGTAGTTATTCCCACAGCGAAACCAAGGGACAAAAATCTTCCCCCACCTCCAGAATTTGTCAGAAATGTGATGGGATCTAGTGCTGGTGCTGGGAGTGGAGAATTTCATGTGTACCGTCACCTTAGAAGGTAAAATATGGTTACAGAATTTATATTGATCATGATGATTATTAATATGTAAAAACATTGGGAATAATCGCAATAATGCAATTTTTACAGGAAGGAATATGCTCGACAGAAAGGAATCGTGGAAAAATCAAGAGTAGAGCAACTCGACGAAGATTTTCAAAATAAATTGGAACAAAACAAGAAAGATGCTGAAATGAAAACTGCGAAGAAGCGAGCAAAACGTCTTCGCCAAAAAAAAAAGTTGAAAACTAAAAAGGCCCGGACACAAAACCCTAACCCCACCGGTGGTAGCAACTCATCCACTGATGACAGCAATAATTCAGATTCTGAAGATGATACAAATGGTGATACTTCAACTAAACCTTCCAATGGTAATAATAACAATGGAAATAACGGTTCTGCTGGGCAGAAAAATGGTCACCACAACAAAACTTTAAGCAATAAACCGCAACGCGTTGTAACAACTTATTCCTCTCCCATGTCTCAAGTTCAGCCCCCCGATGTTGTCACCAGTTCGGATTCCGAATAATTCAATAATTGTTTTATGTATGCACCAATTGTAAAGGTTAGCTGTGTAGGTAATGTAGCATACCGGTAGAAATTTTGTTATTCTTTTAGCCAATCTAATATCAATACCATGTACAAACTATCCTTACAATAAGCACATCGGTTTTTCATTATACTGCTTCTTGTATTTTAAGTTTGTCATAATTTTTTCTAGAATTATGAATGTTACAAATTATATTAGATATTCTTTAGAATGTAAAAGTTGCAACGAGCATTTTACTATGCAAAAGTAAATGCACAAGAAATATGTGACAGCAATAATGTCTTGGATCCAATAAAGTTAATAAGAATCAAAACCACAATGACTACGATCTTCCTTTATCTTAGGCTGTTTGTTCCTTGGACCTTGAATTCTTCCTGTTTCTGGTGGGCAATGTCTTCTTGGCAGTTTTCTGTTTCGTTTCGGCTTCCACCATTCTCTGCTTTTCTTTCGGAACTTTATTAAACCTCGCCGTGATTTTAAATCCACAAAGAGGTTCACTCTTAACCTTCTTTAACGCTTCATAAGCATCAGGAACACTACTGAAAGAGACGTAACATCTGCTATTGTTGAATCTCAAGGTATCTTTACATTTAGGGAATTCCTTCTTGATCGTCTCCGTTTCTAAACTACTTGGAATGGCCTCCAAAACAAGTCTGAAAAACCAATTGCAACTTTAGTCTAGTCTAATGTATCATTAATATTCTTACGTTAATGGGTCCACAGTCTTCTTCCCTTTTTGTTGTGGCTCCATAACTATGAACTCTTTCTCCAGCACTTTCTTTGGGAACAAAGGTCCCAGTTGGGCGCTTTTTGCGGTGAAGATGGCCGTGGTGACCTCTTTCTTGATCTCGGCATCTTTGCACAAGACAAAGAAAAATCTGAAACAAAACGGGCCAGGGTTAGTTTTACAAACTAAGATAATAATATCCTTGTTTTCCGTGTAATCTCCTTACCTGGGCACCCTTTGTCTTGGGAAGTAAACGTGTTCAATTCCAGAGTGAAAGCCTTTAATTAATTCCTCCATAGCGGATTTGTCCAGGTCCACGTCTAACTTGATGCGTTTCTTCATTTGAACACAGATTGATCGATCCTTCCGTTCTGTGAATCGAACCATTTTTGCGTGAGCCACAGAATTGGATTTTACAACCGTCTTTGACTTGGACACCATTTTTGTAGCGTATATTCGAAACGAATGCTAATACAACAAAAACCAAAAAAAAGTTTGATAAACTTTTAGAAAAATCAAACCACACGTTAGTTTTGATTTTGATTGATGTATTTCACACGTGCTGCTGGGAATATTGAGACTCCTTGCTTAGAATATTGGGAGTTCTTGTTTTGCATTTTGTAAGATTTACGTCTTTGTTGAACTGTGTTCTTTTTGCAGATTGCAGAAGTCCGCCATGGAGCAATTTTTGGAAACCAGAAAAGTTTTGCTTCTGGACGGAGGGTTATCGAACGAGCTGAATAATCGCGTGAGTTTTGATGTTCATAAGGAAAAACTTTGGACTGCAAAGGCCATTTCTACACATCCTGAAGCTATGATTGCGACACATTTGGCTTATCTGGAAGGTATTCACGGCCTTGAATTATTTTAGTGACAAGACATTTAATAAAACTTGTGTTTTAGCTGGGGCTGATATAATTGAAACTTCGTCTTATCAAGCAACTCTTGAAGGATTTGAAAAGTTTATGAATGTGGATCCCGAGGATGCAAAGAAATGCATTCAGGACTCTGTTACATTGGCCAAGTCGGCCGTGGAGAAATTTGAAGCATCAAAAGATATTGGTATGTAATTTACTACAATATACATTCATGACTATTTTAATTGCATGAATATTAGAATGCATCACTTTAATATATTAGGTAGACAACGTCCACTAATTGCTGGTTCCATTGGTCCTTATGGAGTTTTATTGTGCGATGGTTCCGAATATTCGGGATCATACATGACTTCAGTTACAAAGTCTCAAATTGAAGCTATGCATCTGCCTCGAATTATGTCACTTGTAGACGGAGGGGCTGACCTTTTGGCGGTGGAAACCATGCCGTGTTTGGAAGAAGTTAAGATTATACTGGATCTTATCAAAGAGCATTCTCCTGAATCAAAAGTTTGGGTTTCCTTTTCTATCAAGGTATGTAATACAGATTTCTATGAAAATCATTATGAAATACATTGTTTCAAACAGCGTTATTTGCGGAAATGTATTTTAGGAAGGCAAACCGACGCATACAGCATTTGGTGACACAATGGAAGATGCATATCGAACGGTAGCTGCCTATCCACAAGTTTTTGCATTTGGAATGAACTGTTGTGTACCTGAAGACGTTGAAGCTTTTATAAAAAACGTAAAAGGTTATGCAGCAAGCCGAACTCTCAAAACTATTGTATACCCAAATTCAGGACAAAAGTGGCTGCCAGGACAGGGGTCCGTAATTTTTGTGTATTACGTTTTTACTGATTTCGATTGAAAATATAAACATTTTAACCTTTAGATGGATCAACGATCCAGTTCCAACATTGGACACGTACGTGGATAAATGGATGGATTTGGGGGTCAATATTATCGGAGGATGCTGTCAAGTTGGAACGGAGCAAATCAAAAAGTTACGGATTGCCGTGGACAAGTTTAACATCAGTGCATAGATAATTTCCAAAACATTCATTTAATTTTCACACAATTACAAAATTGTCTAATCACTGTCATCATGATGACTTGATGAATTTTTGTTCAAAGGTGCTTTTGTATCCTCTTCATCCGATCCGTACATTATATCTTCATCGCTGTCATTTACCATTGAAAAGGAAGGATTGTCCTTTGTTATTTGAGAAGCTGTTTTAAGTCAAATACATCAAATAAATTTTATTAAACCCCCATCTTGGAAACTGGCAATTCGTATGATTTAACTTGCACGAATTCAAAACGGCGGAAGAAGAAGGTGAGTAGACGTAGGTCATCGTGAACAAGTAGAAATTTAAAGTTCCATAAAAGGTCTTTGAAACAGAAAACAATTGTCAACAATTTAGGATTAAGTGAACTAAATGTATATTAACGTCTACAAAATAATTTAAGTACCATGAATTCCGCGGAAGATGCATACTTTGTGGATAAGTCAGCCACAAAATGATCTTCAAGAATATCCATACCAAAACGCAAATATGTGATGGTTAAGATCATTTTCACCACGATTAAGAGTAAGCCCGTGAGAAATTTTAACCTCAGATCTATAGTAAAGCGTAATTATTATTAATATTTTGCCCATTAAATAATAATCATATTTCTTAATTGCTTGTACCGAAGTATGGCATTGATCGTAGCTCACTGTACGCCTTCAAAATTAAAAATATGAGGTAAATCAAGTAGATTGCACCCGTCACTAAAAACACGTTTTTCAAACTCTAGAAATATGAATATAAATACATCAATTAATGCAATTCAATGTTTAGCTCAGTTTCATTTCATACGTTGAATTTATCCGTATCCAGTATGTAGCTGTATGTTGGATCTTTAGACGTGTTGAGTTTTTGCCATGAAGCCAATGTCAAAGCGGACACAAACATTGTTCCGACAAGGACTACCTTTGGCAAATAAAATGTCAAAAGCCGTCTTTCCACCTAAATCAGGGACAGGGCATTTTGTTTTCCGAATCATAAACCACTTAGAAATCCGAGTCAATACCTGCCGAAGTCCATGATACGTTGATAACCAGAAGAAGCATAATCCCGACAAAAAAGTAACTTGGAAAAGTGCATCCATCATAGAAATGAATGTTGAGTTGATAAGAAATGTAAGAGGGAATATAGGATCTGTAATTAATTCAAGATATTTGTCACATACTATCGTGAAATTGTGCATGCCTTGCATAAAAAGAGATCATTAAATAATTGTGTAAAATTTTATCCTGCTAAAAATCTCGATTGAAATTGTGGGAGTCGACCCCAAGCGAAGTCAAGATACACCCTTCATTCTTACATAGACTGCAGTTAATATGATTTATTTGCATTTATTATCAAAGTGTGAAATCTCATCCCACAGTCATTACGTTTATTTCGCGAAAAACGAACACTATTTGTATTCTTCATAGATTACGAAAAAGCTTACTGTTATATAGGAATGCCAAAGGAAGCAATACGCTCATCCATCTATAAATAATTATATATATATTTAATTTTATTTATATTATAATTATAATTATGCTCACCCACCTTTGTTCTATCGACCAGTCCGACGTCAAATATCTTCGCAGCGTGTACATGAACCAACACTAGAAATTCATACAGAGATAATTTTGAAATATTACATGATTTACGTAACCTAAAAAATGCATTCATTTACTTTTATTGCTCTATTCAACAACACTAGCTATATCTGCAAAAGTCAATGTATGCAGGAAAAACGTGGACTTGGTATTTGATATTTTCTTGAAATCACTCAATTAAAAATTATTCTCTGGATGGCCACGACACGAAAATCCAATAAAATGATATATTGAGTTGAGACACGGAATAGGATATGAAAACTTCAACATGAAACTGAACAATGTTTGGTAATTAGTGATCATTGTAAGTTATTGGATGACGCTCTACGGCATGACAAACGGATGAGCTTATCTTGACTAAAGTGGTTGTTGCAATGAATTTCACCTTATCTTAAAATGGATCTATCTCCAAATTGCATTTCATTGATTTTAAATTGATAGACACACAAAGCGTAAAAACATGCATTACCGTGATTGAAAAGCAGGTTGCGGCGTAAATGAATCGGAACGACATTTCTAATTGGGTGAAGGACGGGTTATAAGTCTTGAACTGTAAACAAATTAGGAGAACCATTGTCATAATTTTAGTAACTGGTGAGATTTAAATCTTCCTTGAATATCGGTATTCCTTCATCTTACATGGAAGTGAATATCTTTAATATGATAACGAAGGTGGATAGAATCCAAATCCGTAAGTCTTACGACAATGAAATATTTGGCAAAGTCAATAAATGCTAGATGAAGGACAGTGAAAGGGTCGCATTGACCCCCACCGTGGCAGTTTAAGCGACGGGATCGACGTGTTGAATGATTCAGAATTTTAACCACTTTTCCGTCATCAATCCCGTAAAGATCTACCGTCACTTCGAATGTTTTTTCGAAGGATTCATCTGAATGAAGGGTAACAAGTAAAATTTGACGATTAACCATTACAACAAGTAAATTAGCATGTTTTAGTTCAAGAAACACGCACCATCTTTGCTTTGCGTCTCAATTCCTGCAATTACCCATAACTGCTGGTGATAAGTGGTTAGTAAAGGAGATCTTAAGCCAAATGGTCCCGTAGCCAATTCACTTTCGTTAACCAAGCTTTTAGCATGAATTTCTGTTTCCCATGTAATAGGTGGGCCTACAAAAATTTTATCAATTAAAAAATAGAATGTATTTAGTTAGCGATTTACTGCAATTGCAAGTTAATCTCCAATTCACAATACTAGTTTTTTGAATGCTAACCGACAAGCCCGATGAAAGTTACTAGTCCAATCGCAACGAAAAATAATAATATGATGATTACGAACTCTCTTTTGTGCATGGTGTAAAGCTTCATTTGCACCGATCTGTAACAATAAAACAAGAAAGTATTGCAACTACATGTTTCACACAAAGTTGCAGAATAATCTAGTTTTCGTCCAGTTTTTACTTACCGTTCGCACCGATCATGGTGATAAGCTGGAGCCAAGTATCGATTGAACACTCCGAAAAGTTCGCAACAATTAAAGTCAAACATTTTTTTCAACCGATCTGGAATGCCACCATTTGGAGTGTAGTATGAGTATCCTAAAGTGTTACTTGGCTCCATTGTTGCAGATTACAATAGTTTTGGAGAATTGCGATTCACAATTAAATTCCTTTGTGAACTTCAACTTTCACCACCTGTGAAAGAAAGTTGGTTGCAGCGACTCCTGCTGTTTCCCGTATGTTCATGTTGAGCTACTTCACAGATTTCACTCCCGGAGAAAGTTTGGCTGAGTTGGATCAATATCCGTGGGCGGAGATATTTCTCGGAGAAAGCCACATGTTCAGAAATTACAAAATGTGCTTTCTCAACGGGATTTATTTACGGGATTCATGCGTGAAAAGTTGCATCCTAGTCATGAGAGTGTTAAGAAATGACATTGTTCAACAATGAATAGTTCATGAATCAGATTTTATGTACTTTTGTCATCTCAATAACTCGCGAATGAGTTAAAGAATTTTCATGGAACTGAATACATGGTTTCTGTACTTATTTTCGACGAACTGGCTCCGTCCTTGACACACGCGTTGACCGCTGATAACTAAATGGTGACTTTTAAACCAAAATATTGTGATCGCGTAATTCAACCTTTATCTCTTGATTACATTGCGTTTGTAACTTACATTTATTTTTTAATTACCATTTGACAATGATTTAAGAATATTAAAATACATGTAATTCCACATCAATTAGGGAAATAGTCACAAAAGTTTTGAATTCGATCCGAAACCAGAATTGGAGACGTTGGAAGTGATAAAGTTTGATGATTTGATAGACATAGATATTTGGAATATTTTGATAATGATGACTTGATGAACATTGCACAGGCGTTAGACTCTTTGTATCTCAAACAATTTTACATCAGTGTCATACCAAATGGGAGGATCAGTATTTCTGAAAAAATGGACAATATTTCAATTACACCAATCCATAAAAGACGTAGTTAAAGTCGCATGAAAAATTGAAAAAAAACGACTGACAAATAAATTACACGCCACATTGCAATGAAATAATTACCTCAAGTAAATTACGCCCTGCAACAAAGAAGGTAAAGTAAGTAGCTAAATTATGGGTGAAATAATGATTCACAGAAAAAACCTTCTTTTCAAGTAACACCTTACCCACATATATGTCCTAAACCACATCGTGGTCCCACTATTGGCTTGGTACTTCCTGATGAGGATTGGATGTGGAACAGGTAGCAGTCTATCATGAACAACAGTTCTATGTAATAAATGATTACAAATAAAAAAGTTATAAGCTATGTTGTGGCTTACCCCACAAGTGTCCCGTGTTGCAAAAACTTGAGAATTTCACTTTCATCCGTCAACCCTCTATATATGGGAACAGAAATCATTTACATGCATTTTCCACGCAACAACGTCCTCCTCATTAATTTGCATAACATTTCATTTGCCAAAGTCCAACATTCGTATCACGATTAGAATCGTGGATAAATTCTTTTGACAAGAGATCGATTCCTGGCTTCTAGTTGTATCTTTTTTTTTATTTTCTCGCCATTGTTAAGTAGCCAATCCATAGTCGACATCAACAACATCAACATGGCCATTGAATAATCAATCAATCATTCAGAGTGATGAACCTTTCAAGTAAATTAACTCGACGGCGGTGGCCTCATGGTACTAGTAACCAACCTAAGCTAATAAATGAGGTAGTAGTTGGTATTTCATCTTAAATTTCTACGCACCACAAATACTTACATTGGCTACATTGGTGTGTTGTAATGCAATTAGTAATCACGGTGGGTAATTGGAAAATAACACAACATAAGCAAATACAAAGACGTGTAATACAATTACGTGTCTGTCTGAATAATAAATTACCCAATTTTGCTTTCGGATGGGATGGAAGATAGATGGACTATGGCTAATTTAATATTTATTACACGATGAGTCAATCGAATTCAGAATTGACTGCGGAAAGTGCAACGCAAGAAAAAGTATTGTAAACATCAACAACAGTATTATGAAGATTATAATGAAGAGGACTTTCGGCATGTGTATGCAATATGCAAATTAAATGCGAGAAGGAAGCAATTAAATCAGGACACTCACTTATCGATGCAAATCTTCTCAACTTGTGGAACTAGTACTTGTAAAAGCCTCATCACCGTTTGCAAAGGAAGTTTCGACTTCCATCCTTGCACCCATTCCGGGGACGGCACCCATTTACTTTCACTCTGTAACAAATAACCACAAACCAAGAAACAAAATAAGAAAATTGTTGCTCAATTCTTGGTAAATCACCACATAATTTGTTGGCTCGTTGACAAAACCCTTAGTCAAATGGGAGTATATTTGTTCTCTACCGACTGTCAGCAAATAATTTACAGATTCGATGCAGTCATTCATATGTACGATTTCATTTCGTTTGTTATTTTGTAAGACGGAAATGTTTAAGTGGAAGTTGTATCAGTCTAGTAGTAAATATTTCACAACCATTGATAAATCATAAAAAATTGCAAAACGAAACGAATTGAAGAATTACTGTTCTGTGACACAACTACTACATACACTAAAATTTGAGACATCAACTCTTGACTCACCCCTGCCGACAGGACTGAAAAAGAACGCTGCATCTGTCCGTGATGACCCTGACTACTTCTCCCAGGGGTGGATGAGGCAATTGAAGACTTTGAATGTTTCACACCAGGTGACAATTGAGAGAGAGGCATACTCTTCGACCTTGACATTTTACAATCACCCCCTGAACTTTCTGTTTCTTCTCTCCCACCTAAAGCGACGGCCTCTTCATTCGCATTTGTCACCAACATGGTCGTGGATATGGTCTTGGTCGCCGACTCACCCATCAGTGTGGGACCATCTTCATCCTTCGTGACGATGAGATTGTCTTCCACGATTAGTGTCGTACAGTCGCTCATCCCATTTCCACTGCCTCTCGTTAATTGACTCAATTGTTGAGGTGATGGATGAGCAGATTCTCTTTCTGTGATTTTTTCAATCCCAGGCATCGTGGCCAGACTAACTTTGAGCGTCCCAGGTTCTGCTGGCAGGGCCGGCAAGGATCCTTCCATTGAGGGTGACTCCAACTGACTTGATTGTGAAGTCGTGCTCTCGGATGAGGGCTTTCTCTCCTTCTTAATCCCCAAAGTGGAGTTATTAGAGCTAGATGAGGGTGGTGAGTGTGGCGTTGATGATGGTTTGGAAGGGGATGATGACGTTTTGTCTTTAATCAGGTCAAACTTGCCCTTTGAAGGTCGCTTTATCAGAGGTGATTTCTTCAGAAGGGATCTATTTATACTGCTCGAGTCCGTGGCAAGATTGGCAAGGGCGTGAAACACGTGACGTTTGCGAATGATTGTGTAAATCAGGTTGGAGTTACCATCAAATTGATATTGAATTATGTTGTTGAATATTTCCAGAAGGAAAAACACAAGGTGATGATTACTGGGGGAGGAGAAAAGGAACCAAGGAGTGCTAAAAGCTTCCAGGAAATGCAAGAGTTTAGTGGCAGCCACCATAGATAATGTTTTGAGGTAGGGAGAAACATTCACGAGGATGGTGAGGAGACAGTCGAACAGCGGCTGGAGTCTTTGATGTCCCGTAGTTATGATTTTGTGGAAAACAATGATTAGAAGATCGGCATGAGTTCCGGAAAATACGGGAATGTCCATTGGCACTGCTGCCGTATAAGGTTTGTTAAGACGAACTCCAAAATTTCTTTCTCCACTTAGCAAAAGGAGGATAAAGACACCAATGTGCATCAGACCAACTCGGGCTATATGTGGGAGTCATAATCATAAGAACGATTAAAGATGTTTATTAATACACAAATCCGTTTTTTATAATGGACCCTCCTAGTCATTAATAATAATAATAAAATAATCAGCTAGGATAAAGACAACTCCAAGTTACGTGTATCCCTTTCTTCTCCTTTCAATCTTTCAATTAACCTTAATTTTAAAATTCATAAAAAGTCACGAGTAATTCGACACGGAACTTGAGCTTCAGAAATAAATCCATAAATAATCTACTATAAAAGGTCTGTAGATGAGTCTATTCAATATTTTTGTTTAACATTAATTACGCTGAAAAACTTACATTGGTCCGCTCTCGAATCGTTTAGATAGAATAGGATGGGCACAAGAATGTCCAAAACATCGCTAGTCTTAAGGACGAAGTATAAAAATTTCTGCAAAGAAGAATATGAGCATAACCTTGGCTTTATTTTTCATCATGAACATGAATGGAGCAAAATCATGCCGCAAGTAAAAAAAAAAGTAAAGTAAATTAAGTTGCATTCAACTCATTATGGTCCATTAAGATGACCACCATATCTCAATCTCGTAATTTCTTGATGATCATTTAATGAATGACAGGTAAACGGATTCATGCTCAAACAAAACCTTGTTATACTAATATACTAACGTAAAATGAAATAAAAGCACATACCGAGTTATAGTCCGCCATTTTCCAGAACATGACCAACAGCTCTTGATGGAATTGAATCTTTTTTGTCGAATTAGGAAGATAAGTTTGGGTATGTGTAACTGTAGGAAAAAATGAGACAGACATAAGTAAAGCATGAAACAAACCAACCTTTTCAAAGCATTACCTGGATTGTTTAAGAGTCTCGTGAATCCTTTCAAAATAAAATAAAAATCCTCCTCCCTAGGAAGAATCAAACATTTAGACCACATTCGCATTTGTTAAAGATTCTTTCTTACGTTGAATAAACTGTCTTACCGGTGAATCCTAGAGATGTAATTGATGAACAGATTGTCCATATTTGGCGAAGTCTTCATGAAACAGAAGAAGCAAAAAAAGTTAAATGTAAAATCAAAGCAAATCAGTCTTATTTCATTCTATTTTATGCCATTCTAATTCTATAAAATAAGAAGGAAGGGTTTTCGTCTCCTTTGAAAAAGATAAATCTCACGTTTAAGCCAAACCGTGAGTGAATTGATGCATGTGAATGACGTGACTACGTGATGATATCAATGGGCAAGAAAAGGCAGCCAAAAGCGATTATACTTAAATTTAATTGTAAGAGAGGAAGGAAAAGATAATCCTAACTGACAATAATTATTATATTGTCACTTCGTTGTACTGAGCTATGCGACAAATAAGACGTTGGAAAAGAGGTGGTACTGCTATACCAGATTAATCGTGTCATCTTAATTGTTGTCATCAAATCAACTCTAATAAAAAGTGTTGAAATCTCTAAAATAGTTGTAATAGCCATTTAATCTGGTAAGTAC